>JANZXR010082175.1:0-10925 GCA_027575705.1 Erythroxylum echinodendron
GTTCAAGCTAAAGGTGGATATTCTTATTTTATCACCTTCACTGATGATATGTCAAGATATGGATTTGTGTATCTTATAAAACACAAGTCTGAATCATTTGAAATGTTCAAAAGATTTCATAGTGAAGTTGAAAAACAAACTTGTAAGAGTATAAAGGCACTAAGGTCTGACCATGGCGGTGAGTATCTTAGTGATGATTTTGTTGATTGTCTAAGGCAAGATGGGATATTGTCTTAGTGGACTTCTCCAGGAACACCACAACACAATGGTGTTTCAGAAAGGAGAAATCGAACTTTATTGGATATGGTGAGATCCATAATAGGGTTCACTGATCTTCTTATCTTCCTACAGGGATATGCTTTAGAAGCTGCTGCCTATTTATTAAACAAAGTTCCCACTAAAGCAGTCACTTAAACTCCATATGAGATGTGGAAAGGACGTAAACCTAACCTAAAACATTTAAAGGTTTGGAGTTGTCTGGCTTATGTTAAAAGACTGCTGCCAGACAAGCTTGAAGCAAGGTCTGAAAAGTGTCGATTTGTTGGCTGTCCCAAGGAAACTATCAGATACTATTTCTATCACCCTTCTGAACACAAAGTGTTTGTGGCCAGAAATATAACCTTTTTAGAACGGGAGTTCTTTAATGAAGGAAGTCATGGTGTAAAAATAGATCTTGATGAAATTCAAGATTTTGATGAATCAACATAAGCTCAAGAGCATAACATGCATGTTGAGGTACCTTTACTTGATGTCTTGAAGTTGACACAAAGGGTACCAACCGTAATCATTGAGGAGAATTAACCGGTTAATGAACCTGTCCAAGAACCAGTGCAACAACAAGCTCAAGTAGAGAATGAAACTCAAGTAGAGAATGAACCTATTGAACACAAGCCTTTTAGAAGGTTTACTAGGGATCGTCGTTCTACTAGATAGATTAAACTTAATGGTGCAAGGTGACAAGTATAATCATATTGATGATGACCCTAAGACTTACGAAGAGGCAATGGTAAGTCCAGATCGTGAGAAGTGGTTTAAAGCCATGGAATCTAAGTTAGAATCCATGAGAATCAACAAAGTATGGACTTTGGATGATCCCTCAAAGGATATAAAACCAATAGGATGTAAATGGGTATTTCAGAAAAAGATTGGAGCAGACAAAAAGGTTGAAACCTATAAAGCTTGTCTTGTTACCAAGGGATATAATCAAAAGGAAAGTATTGATTATGATGAAACTTTTTCTGCTGTGGTAATTCTCAAATCTATTTGGATTCTACTTACTATAGCTACATATTATGATTATGAGATATGGCAAATGGATGTGAAAACATCGTTTCTTAATGGAGAGCTCAAGGCAGATGTCTATATGACTTAACCTGAAGGTTTCACATTGCCATCTGCTCCTAATAAAGTATGTAAGCTACAAAAATCCTTTCATAGATTGAAGCAAGCTTCACGAAGTTGGAATATTCGCTTCAATACAACAATCGCAAAGTTTAATTTTGTTAGATGTGAAGAACAGCCATATGTGTACAAAAAGGTTAGTGGGTGCATAGTTATTTTCTTAGTGCTATATATAGATGACTTATTGCTAATAGGATTTGGGAGAAGTAGCTTACATTCTTGGAATCAAGATCTATAGAGATAGATCGAGGAAGCTGCTAGGACCCTCTGAATCCATGTACATTGCTACTATCTTAAAAAGGTATCACATGGAAAATTTCAGAAAAGGTTATCTACCGATAGGTACTGGAATTTCTCTTAGTAGGGGGGATTGTCCTAAAAACCTAAAAGAAAGAGAGCACATGAGTAGGGTCCCATATGCTAGTGCATTGGGAGCTATCATGTATACCATAACATGTACAAGGCCCGATGTAGCCTACGCACTAGGAATAGCGAGCATGTATCAAGCCAAACTAGGTGAGGAATATTGGAAAGTGGTTAAAACCATCCTTATGTACTTGAGAAGAACTAAGGACCAATACCTCATATATGGAGATTATGAATTAAAGCTAATAGGCTATACTGATGCTAGTTTTGCATCAAATAAGGATGATAGCAAATCTACCTCTGGTTATGTTTTCACCTTGAAAGGAGGAGCAGTGAGTTGGAAAAGTTCCAAGTAAGCTACTGTAGCTGATTTAGTTACTGAAGCAGAATACATAGCTGCATGCGATGCAGCTAAGGAAGATGTCTAGATGAAAAAGTTCTTAACTGAACTTGGTGTGGTTCCTTCGATAAAGGAAGTTGTTCCTTTATTGTGTGACAATACTGGTGCTATTGCACAAGCTAAAGAACCAAGATCACACCAAAGATCCAAACATCTTTTGCGAAAGTTTCATTTGATTAGAGAAATTGTTGAGCATGAGGACGTTCAAATTCCAAAAGTTAAAAGAAAGGCGAATGTTGCAGATCCCTTTACTAAGGTGCTTGGATCAATGGAGTTTGATAAGAACAAGTGGAAAATAGGATTGAGGTTCATGACCGATTGGGTCTAAGTCAAGTGGGAGATTGTTGGAATTATGCCCATGACCCAATCGTTATGTAATTGATTAAACACATATTCTTTGTAATTATTAACTTTATTTAATAGCATGGCAAATGATTATATTATCATATTCTGTTTATTGCTTTTATCCTAATATGATAATTCCTTGATTAAATTTATACACTTGTCATCATAATGGAGATTATGATAATGAGAGTAAAGTCTTTAGGATTTAATCTAAAATTGTTCTTGATCATAGGATCATCAAATAAGGACTTCAACGATCCGGTTAGATCAATATGTATGTGATATTGTCTATTGGATGGATATTAGTAGATCTCATTTACTAAGTTAAATATATAGATGATGCATAAGGATATATGATCATTAAACTGACCAAATTGAGAATTCCTAATGGTTAATATTACCTATGAACTATTAAGTGGGATATTCTTATAAGGATTTAAATGTATATTTTTCCTTTGACTTAAGATCATCATAGTAATCAATAGGTCACTTATTATGTTTTGATATCAGACACCTAGTGTGAAAAATGCTAGTTGAATGATCATTGGATATAATTAAGTACCTATCTGGTTAGTGATGAGTCAAGATGGGATCCATCGACTCTAGGTAATGAGTTTGAGCTCTATGTTGTCATTGATCATATGATTGTTTCAAGACCTTGGCCAGGGCGATTAAATGAATTAAGAAAGGAGTTTCTTAAGTTATTCACTAATCATTAATGATCAACATGTAACATAGTTGGTTATCTAATAGGGTTTGACAGTTAAACCATACTTTAGGATAATCCAGAGTTGTAATGATGGAAGGTAATAATACATTATCCTTAACTAGATTCTGTCCTTGTAAGGTTGTTACTTCATACTATCCGATCGTTGAGGAGTGTTGCTATATGTCAACCTTGATTAGTAATTAATTGGATTAATTACTATCGACTTAGTGATGAACCTATGTGGTCACACACTTACGAAAGTAATATTTCCTGTTTATGATTATTTAATTTATTATAAGTTAACTTATTGAACAATCTATATGGCATATTATTATTTTTTGCTAGCACAGAAAATATAATTAATATTGTAAATTATCTTGTGTAAAATAAATGAATAAAATAAAATAGTTTTATTTTATTAATTTCATTTAAAAAAACACCATCGGATGGTGACAGGTCACCTTAGCTTAGGTTGATTTTTGATGTTATTGTTTAAAATCAAAGCGAAATGTATAGGTATTGTTGGTTTTTCAAGTTTTAAAAACCATTAACACCACTTGCGAAGAGGTGTGAGTGAATAGATATACTCTTTCATTTTTGTTATGTGAATAAAGACAAAAATATAAGTGTTAGGGTTACCCTCGTTTGTTTTTTGGCTGTACGTTTTATCAAAACAAAAGAAGAGAGGTTGTTGTCTCTGGTGTTGCTACAATATTTTACGTAAATACAAAGAAAAGAGAGGAATAGATGTATTTCTTATTTTACGTGGAAATCAACAAGAGAAAAAGATTGAGAAAATTGTTTTCTCTGTTCTTGAAGAAAGAGTTCTTCTAATTTATCCATAGCCATATCAAGTGTTGAAAGAGGGATGTATTTCTCGGTGTGGAGTACATAAAGACTTCATATTTTCGAAGTTCCGTATCATTTAATCTTCAAATTTCAGGTATTTATTTTTACCTATTCTTATTATTAGTATGAATGCAAACACAATAGATCTATATAGGATTGCAATTTTTTTTATTTTCGCTGCTTATGTGATCCTTCAATTTCCTTATGTAGCAATGGATCAAAAGGATCAAAGGAAAAGCAAGAAACGAGTTCCATTGACTCACACAAAAGCAAGCGATCCTAAGTCGTGGCCTCATCCCAAGTCAATTTTAGGTTTCAATTTCAAGTGAAACTTAAAATTGACTAGACTGTAGAAAGTAGGTTGGAGTATAAAGTTAGCAGCTGCCTTTAAATTTCTTCTTAGATTGAAGAATTTTCTTTTATGGAGCAAAGGGTTTGAAGAACATACACGAGTATTTTTTATATAGTTGGTTTGGAATTAAAATCTAAGTCTGAGTTTATAAAACGATTCACTATATATGCATCGCATTCTTCTTGCAAGAAAGCAGTGTCGAGGCCAAATTCAGAGCTATGCCTCTTTTGCCATTTTAGATGGCACTTTGTACTAATTCACATTTAGAATCATATATAGGTGGCACTTCTTGCTTGCTCTTACTTGCTTAACTTTATTACTTTCTTTTGATTTAGTTTAGAATTAATGGAGTATCTTGTTTTTGGTTACAATGGGATTTAGAAACGTGAATGTCGATTCACCAAAGACAACCAATGGTTAATCAGATTTGTTTATTGGTTAACTAATTGCACCCCACTCAATTAAAAATTGTTTTGCCCATATTAATTACTCAATAGTTTTATGTAATACTAAAAAGGGTGTTAACAGAATGAGAGAAAGAACAATAAAAAACAAGAGAGACAATTTAAGTAACGATAGTCTTAATTTGTTTTAGTGAATACTTAATTTGATTTGATCATTAATATTGGTGCATCTTACACGATTTCTCCTTTTTTTGTATTTACTTCTAATTTTTAATTGCTTATTTGTAATCTTCAATTTCATTTAATTAGTTTTATTGAATTTAGTTAATTTTTAATTAAGATTAGTTCATCTTGGTTGATTTTTCTTAAATTTAATAAAATATAATTAAGAATATATAGGATTAAAATTGTTCAAAATATTTTTAATTAAGTTTCTACAAGATTCTCACTAATTCTTAAAAAATTAAAAGAGACAAAGGGAAAATGTAGAAAAGTAGAATTATGTTCTAAAGATATTTTGTAATGTCTCAATTTAAGACGAAAATTTATTTCAAACAAAAAAAATAAATGAGAATGATAACAGTATTGGATAGTGAAAAATGTTTTAGTTATTTTAATTGTCCTAGACATCATATAAAGGTTAGGGTGTTCTTATAATAGGAGGAGCTGACAAACACCCATGGTTTTTTTTTTTCTCAACCTGTAGTAAACATATCATGCCTTCAAATCACCTGTACCTAATAACCTATGTCCCCTAATAGAATTGTCGAATTTTTAAATAGAATTGTTGGATTTTTTTCGTAAAAAATCCAACAATTCTATTAGGGGACACAGGTTATTTAGGTACAAGTCGGGGACATAGGTTATTTGGGTACAAATGATTTGAATGCACACATCATTTCCCTTAATGCTTCTAATCATCCTCGTCATTTTATTAGAATTGATGATTTCTCTTACAGCATCAAATTAAGCATTTCTTAATTCCACTTTAACTTTTTTTCATAAGTTTAAAAAAGAATACAAATACGAATGACACTCATAATTTAGAAATTGTATTATATATTCTGGTTCCAGACAAGAGTGCAAGTTTAGATATGTTTGCTTTATATCATGTAAAATATAATTGGTTTTCCAAAAGGATCCATGAGTATAGATGCATCTGTGTCATTAGTAGGATGTTTTCAAAGGAAGAACATTAATGAAAATGCACCCATATCAAAAATTGTGCCAATAATACAATTTATTCATTGGGGAATATATCCTAAAATATGGTCATGTGTTAGGCCATATTCATGCTGAGGAACTACAACAATAATGATGTTTGGTACATTGTTACAATAATTTGGAGAAATATATATAAATCATATCATATTGAGTATTGAATAAGTTAATTTGGCTTATATAACTTTTTTAGATGTTAAATTGTCATAACTATTAGCACACTACAAAAAATATATCAATCCGCAACGTTTTATTGATAAAATTCCGCAGATTGTGAAGAATTTTTCGTGAAGTTTTGAAAATGTCACGGATTTGTAAGAATTTTTGCGACATTTTATCAATAAAACATCACAAAATAGAAATTGCGATGTTTTCATCAAAAAAACGTCACTGTTGGGGTACTTTAAGCATTCTGCCTTCGGAAGCAAAATGACGTTGTTTGGTTTTAAACCAAACGATATCATTTTGGTTTTGTTAAAATGTCTCCCGAGTCCCCTTTCCCTCCCTCCACCTACGCGTTGTTTCCTCCTCCAAATTTCTCCATCATATGTCGCATGGGTGTTCTCCGTCGAGCTGCTGCGTCTCCGGACATGATGGTTGTCTTCTCCGGTGTATTTCTTGAAGGTATTTTTGTGCTTCTTTTTTAGTAATCCAGTTAGTTTAACTAGAATGTAGCTTGATTTTCGTCATCTATTTGAGTATGTTACTTTGTTATTGCATTCTATAGAAAATACTTGAATGATTCTTAGTATTTGGAATCTTATATTTTGTTTTCTTTTTAAGTTGTTATTGTGGTGTTTATAAATGTAAACCTAATAATCATTTTCTACCAAAATATTTAGAAGTTATCACTGTTACGGATTAAAATTTGACTTGTTGGGTTTTATCTTGTTTTTAAACAATCCAATGTTTGACAGACAAGAGAGAAAATTGCTGGTTTTATGAACTCCTAAAGGCATAATTGCAGTCTAAAGTTGGTGATTAGAGTGACTTAAGTATAATAAGGTATTGGTGGAAACTCTGATACATCTGACAGCAACAAAGGAGGAACAAAAATTTATACATTTTTATAGCATTACACAAGTTTAAGGGCTCCTTAATATCATTTGCTTAAGTTCCTTTAGCTCATTGGAATTTAAAAAATAATATAAACCTATGTTATCATCTCCTGTAATTTCTTTTTGTGCTATTTGACTGGTCTTATTTCCTTTATCAATTTTAGTCGTACTTATCAATGTTTATGGGTTGGTTTCTTTTTTGCAAGTTAGCATACACATTAGTGAGATGGATATATATATATAGAATGGTAGTTGAGTGAATTTTGTAATTGAGTCTTTTGACATGAATGTCTTAATTATAGATGCTTTCCCAGATATATAGTTCACATTACAACCTCTTTTCTTAAATACATTGAGTTTTCACATTTCATTCTTTTTGATGTCTTGTAATTTGCAGAAAACTAACAATGCTATTGGAATATTATTGCAGTGCAATTACAAAGTTTCCTTGTTCTTTGTGATTGTTATGTCATTGACATTTACGAGAAGTTGTATGTTATATTGGCATTATGACATCTCTCTCATAAGATTAAGCTAGCCAACCACTTATAAATCTTTTCTTCCTTGAACTTGTTGTCTACCCTTATATTAGTTGCAAAGATATCATATTTCAGTGTCTTCCAAAGTTGTATTGTCTTAAATGAACATGATTAGTATCATAGCTTTATGTTAATGTGATGTTTAATTATGTTCACTTTTTATGTTTTCATATAGTGCAATTAGTGTTCATGCTTATTTCATTTCAATCTAGCAGGGTCGATGTCAACTTCAAGAATAAACAATTTGTTTCTTATCTCAAGGTATGATAAACTTTATGATTCATGTTTTACCTTGTTTTTCATTTGGTAGTAATTCCATTTTTCTATGAACTTATTGCCTAGCTGAATAAAATCTAGTTTCTTTCATGAATAGTAAAGTTTCCTTACCTATTTTCTTTTAGTATGTTGGTTTATCTTTAATTATGAATTTTAGAAATAAAATAAATGAGAAAGATGGGAAAGAAAGAAAACACAAGATTTTCTTGGTTATAAGTTCCAAGTCATCAATTCAACACAAATCTCAACCACTCTGTATATTCCTAATATTCACCAAATCAATGACACATAGCCCTATAATTCCTTGTCAACATAGCCCCATAAATCCTACATTTTATGAAGTAAAAATGAATCCATTTATTAGGATATGAAATTATAGAAAATGAATCAGCTTAGCTGTCCCCATTGGTACCCTCTATAAGATTTAAACATAATTCGCATTGCCACCTTAGTTAGACAATGATCGGATTAAAGAGGGTATGAAAGTTACCATGTCAAACTTGTACCTTGAAAGCCATAAGGGGTTCATTAAGGTATGCTCATTTTGTTTAATCAACTACTTATTCATCTGTCTATCGCTATAGGTATAAAGAAATCTATTAAATTTGAGATCAAAAATTTGATCTATATATAAACAGTTGAGGAAGTTTTCATTTTTGCAACTATTATTCAATCTTTCTCCTTGTGCCTCTTGCAAAAATAAATTATAATTGAAATATCATAATACTAACCAAGGCTATCTAATGGAGAGACATATTGATTTAATGTCATCCCTTGAAATTCATAGTTCACTACATAAGCAAAAGTAATCTCAATAGTGTTTATCTTCAACACAAACTACAATATGAATAAATTAATCAGAGGCTATTTATTAGAGTGCAAGGACTTTATTTTAATCATAACCTACTATAGTCTTTCCACTATAATATGAATGATGTTTAGAAATCACCTCTCATTCCTTGCCAAAAATCCACAACTATTATTGAAGATTGCTTGACTTGACTTTTGTCTCTAACAGCCCTATAATGAAAAAAAAATTTACCTCAGATAATCTTTGATCAACTATTTTTTCTTCAGCCAATTCATACCCCTACATATGATAATAATGGAGATGAGTATAGGGCTTAGGGCCCTTTTTTCATTCACTTTAACAACTTTATTAGGTGAACCACTACTATGAGTGCTAATATCCTTGGGAATGGAATCTTGAGTTACTTCTGACATCTTGGCATTTCCTTCTAACTCATTAGTTAACTTAAGCTGAATTGAAACAATATTTTGTTCTATAAGTGTACTACCTAGGCCAGAAGTTGATTTAAAGTCCTCTTGGATTGATGGAGCAACTATAAGCTCTCTCTTCCTCTTCAGAAAGATAATAAATTTTTTATTGGATTTAACCACTAAATGGGGTTAAGTATGAATATTAAGAAGTCCTTAAATTATCATGTTTGATACTACCTATTAGAGTCTTTCCATATCATGTAATTCCTATATCTTAAAGGACTCTATTGGTAGGTAACCTTGATTAAGTCTTTTATAAGTTCACCATATTCACTTAACCTCATCATTGATAGAGTCTCATGTAGCTCAATGAATATCTCAACCTCTACATAATTTTTTTGCAAAACTAATTTTTTTAAAGGTGGTTGATAACTTATTTAGGCATAATGGTTTTCCTATAGTTCTAGCTAAATGACTTAACCTAGTAGCGATCCAATATTTAAGAGGTTACCTATAGAATCTAATCCATACATGTATAGCCTTCACTTCACCCAATGTAAGAGCTTGTCTTATATATACCAAGGTTCCGACAAACATATAGCCTTAAAGCTTACAAGTTAAGAAAGAGTTACAAAATATAGCAAATCATTTGTTAATTGGTTTATTTGTATTCATACTATGGCTATTGAATTTGTTCTATGAAATTCCATAATTTACGATGATGCAATTTCACTAAAGTATTAGATAAATATACCATAAATAAATTGCCAAGAGTTGATGTATGAATTACAGTGCTATTGTGTATTAGGTGATTGTATGTTTCTAGGCTTATTGAGACCTTAGATGAAAAGTGTCAAACGACCTCATTAAGCATATGAGTAAGAGTCTCTGTTGATTTGCCACTAACATAACATAATGTTCTCATTCTAATATTTAATTAATAGGTATTTTTTGCTCTATGGATAAGAGTTGGATGAACAGTGTTAGGATTTCCCATGAATACATTGATGGAGTGAGAATATTTATGAATTTTGTGGCTGAAAAAAAGGGCAAAGATTGTGAAATTTCATGCCCTTGTGAACGTTGCGTGAATTATTATATAAGGTCTCAGATGAATGTTTTTGAACATTTAATGCAATTCAACATGGACCAATCATACACCCGCTAGGTTTTATATAGTGAACTGCCAGAATATAGATTTATCTTTAGGGAAGAAAAGGTTGACGCTGTAAATGTAGGCATTGATGGGACAGAGCAATGATATTAATGAAGGTGATGGTGATGAAGAGGATGATGGCCTGCAAGATTTGCTTCATGATGTGACTTCTTTCTTAAATTATTGTCCAATTGATCAGGATGGAAAGAGTCCTCCTATAGGCATCGGAGATTCTATCATGGGTGCCTTTCATGAATTGTTGAGTAAAGCAACTGAAGAGTTGTACCCCGGATGTACAAACTTTTCATTTTTAAAAAAGTTACTTCCCTTAAAAATATACAACAAGTGGAGCAATAAGTCATTTGACATGTTACTTGCTCTACTGATGGATGTATTACCTAATTGTAAATCTTTGCCGAAGTCCTATTATGAAGCAAATCTGTAACACCCCACTCCCGCCGGACCCGAACCCGATACCGATGGTGATACCCGAATCCGTGCCTCTCGAGGGTGACGTGTCACATCACTTAACATTTAAAAACTCGGTATAATTTTTTTTGTATACACTTTTCAACAAGCATTTGTTTGGGCCCACTCTTTTCCTCTTCAAAACATTTTGTTTATTTCA
>JANZXR010082276.1:0-10920 GCA_027575705.1 Erythroxylum echinodendron
TCGCAATAAATGGTCAAAGGTCTAGAAACACTCTCCACAAGATGAAAACTAGAAATTAGGTTTCTCAACCATATAGCATGTTTAGTAACCTCAAAACAGTCTACATACTTTGCCTCTATAATCGAACCGGTTGTGATAGTCTGCTTGGAACTTTTCCATGAAACAACACCTCTAGCCATTATGAACAAGTATCCAAAAGTGGATTTCTGGTCACCTATGGTACCACCATAGTTCGAATCAGTATATCCAATCACCTCAATATGACTGGATCTTCGGTAGGTAAGCATAAAGTCTTTGGTACCTTGCAAATACCTCATAACTTTCTTGACAGCTTTCCAATGTTCCACTCCAGGATCACGAGGACATTGAGATTTTGAAAGAATCTCACCTTTGCACACAGGTGTTGCACATGAGGAACAATTTTTCATTCCGAACCTGGATAATAATTTCTCAATGTATGTCTTCTAAGACAAGCCAAGTATATCCCGGGGTCTGTCACGATAGATCTGAATGCCTAGAACAAAAGAGGCATCTCCAAGATCTTTCGTATCAAAATGGCTCGACAGCATTTGCTTTGTCTCACACAGCAGGTTCAGATCATTTCTTGCAAGCATTATATCATCAACATATAATACTAAGATGACAAATTTGCTCCCACTCACCTTGAGAAAAATGCACTGATCAGCTGGATTCTCATTAAATCCAATCGAAGAGACAACATTATGAAACTTCAAGTACCATTGTTTCAAGGCCTGTTTCAGACCATATATGGACCTTTTCAACTTGCATACAAGATGCTCCTGACCCTGATTCTGAAAACCAAGAGGTTGACCCATATAAATGCTTTTAGACAAATCACCATTCAGAAAAGCAGTCTTAACATCCATTTGGTGCAACTTTAATTCAAAATGAGCCACCAAAGCCATCACAATACGTAATGAGTCCTTAGTAGAAACAGGTGAAAAAGTCTCCTTGTAGTCAATCCCCTTCTTCTGACTATAGCCCTTGGCTACTAATCTAGCCTTGTACCTTTCTATTTCTCCTCTAGAGTTACATTTAGTTTTGAATACCCACTTGCAACCAATAGTGTTATAACTAGACGGTAATTCCACTAACTCCCAAACGTCATTCGGTCCCATAGAGAGTAATTCTTCCTCCATAGCATTTTTCCACTGAGAAGAGTTAGGACTAGCCATAGCTTCCTGAAAAGTGCAGGGATTAGACAGGTCACTAATGTGGTACTAATGTTTGTGTACTCATGTTCCTCCAAATATACGTACTCCTCCCTTTGAGTAGATTTGCGTACTCTTTCAGATCTTCTCAGTGACACTTGCTCCTCCACTTGGCTTATTCCTCCATCCATTAAGGGTTGTGGGATAAGAAGATCAACGTTTGCAACAGGATCAACAATCGGAACAGCTTGAGTCAGGAACGCTAAATCAATGGGTACATGTACATCTACACCCTCTATATTAATGGAGACATCACGTGGCTCTATTATTCCTCCATCCATTGAATCTTCCAGAAAAGCAGCTCGATTACATTCAGTTATTCTGGTCGAATGATATGGACAGTAAAATCTGCATCCTCTAGAGCCAATGCAATAGCCAATGAAATATCCACTGATGGTCCTGGAATCAAGCTTCTTCAACTGTGGGTCATAAGGTCTTACCTCTGCTTTGCAACCCCAAACATGGAAATGATGCAAACTAGGTTTCTTGCTGGTAAATAACTTATACGGGGTTTTAGGCACTGATTTACTAGGTACTTGGCATTGTGTATTGAGCTTCAATTCCACAATCCTGAAGAAATATAGCAAATGGCCCAGGGTTTCTTCCAACTTCATTATAGCTGCCATAAAACTCTCCTCCTCTATCAGATCTAACTGCCTTTATTTACTTCCCTGTTTTGGGTTCCATTGCTGCTTTGAAACTCTTAAAAGCCTCCAAAGAATCAGACTTTTCATGAAGGAGTTCAATCAAGCCAAATCTGGATTAGTCATCAGTGAAAGTAATAAAATATTTGTAGCAACCTATAGTGGCTGGAGTGATAGGACCACAGATATCAGCGTGGATCAGCTCTAGAATTTCTTGACTTCGAGTACCTACCCTTTTCCCTATCTTGCGGGAAAGTTTGCCCTTAATACATTCTACACAGGTATTGAAGTCTGAGAAATCCAATTTAGGTAAAATGTCTTCCTTGATCATTCTCTCCATTCTCTCTCTGGAAATATGACCAAGGCGTATGTGCCATAGCATAGTAGAACTCTCATTCAATCTACCGCGCTTAGTGCCACTAATAGAATTCACAGTTGGTTGATTGGAATCGATTTGTGACATGTATAAGCCATCGGAAAGGATAGCATAGCCAATAATGCAAGAATCATAATAAATGGCGACTTTCCCATTACCAAAATGAAAAGAATACCACATCGATCCAAAACAGAAACTGAAATCAAATTCCTCTTCATAGAAGGTACATAAACAGTGTCATTCAAATTCAAAACATGACCAGAAGATAATCTTAAACTAATAAGCCCTACATGCTCCACGCCTACTTTGCTACCATCTCCAACCGCAACTTGTAATTCCCCATCACTTGGCCTCCTACTCCTTTTGAACACCTTTCTTCTGTTTCTTTTTAAGCCAACTTTTAAACTTCCTACAATTGACCTGCTTGTGCCCATACTTATTGCACCAATTACAGTTACCTTCAAAAGATTTCTTTGCATTCATAGCCTTCTTCTTATCAGAAAAGCGTTTGAACTTCTTTTTACCATTATCAAACTTCCTCTTTTGTGTGGAGTTATGTATGATAGCCTGAACAGAATGAGATGTACTCTTCTTCATATTTTCTTCTTCTTAAGTAACAATAGAAATCAACTCATTCACAATCCATTCACCCTGAGTAGTATTATAGGTGGTTCTCATGACACTGAACTGGGGAGACAGGGACTCAAGAATTTGCCAAGTGAGGTAACTCGCACCTAGTTCTACCTTCATATCCTGTAGCTTGTTATAATATTGTAGAAGCTTCATGCAGTGCTCACAAACACCGCTTAGACCATCATACTTGGTCTTACTTAGAAGAGATAAATAGTGACCTTTCTCAGCTTTGTCAATCTTAAGGAATTTTTCACCCACAGCTTTCAAGAATCCCTTTGTAGTGGCATACTCTGGAATGCTTTTCTTTATGGTCCTATCCATGTGATAAGACAGAAACATCAGGTACACCCTGTTGGAATGTTGCCACTTGTTATATATAGCCTTTTCATGTTCAGAAGACTCAGGTGATGGCATAGGAGGTGCGTCCTCTGTCAAAGTGATGTCCGTCTTCATCATGGCCAAACCCAGCTTCATAGAGTCCAACTAATCCTCGTAATTAGACCCAGTCAGAATATTCACTAAGTTAGACTTAGTAGCAATAGAAGCAACTGAAACGCAAAAAATAAATGGAAGATTTAGTCAATATTGGAGGTATCAAATATGGTTGATTTCAAATATAGTGCTCTCATGTCACCGTAATTGTGCCGATAGGGTCATCAATTACAATCCCCGAGCACACTCTCTCATCTTAAATACTACATTTCAAGATTTAACACTGATAGGGCATTTAAAATCAAAAAATATAACATTTAAGCAACAACAAAGAATTAACCAAAAAACACGCCTAGCACCGTCACCAATATAGAACATAAACACAAAATATCACATCATTAATATCATTCCGATAGGGTATTTGTACTAATAATGCAATTTCTTCAAAACAAATTCCAGAAATAATTTACACAAGCTCTCATTTGAATTGTTCCTGCAATGGCGGGCTTATAAATAGATAAGATTACTTAAATCCTTACTTTCTGGACATATGAACCAAGGTTCCAAAATTTAGAAGCAGTTCTAGAAAGTTAAATCGATTTACCAACATTTAAATATCATAAATATGCTTCCAAAATTTGTTCTACATCTGAATGGTGCTAGTTGGGAGAGTGTTTCATATATGTCATAGGAAATAGGTTCAAAAGACTACATAGAAAATTTCAGGTCAAAATTCCTAGAGTAAAGTACTCAAATCTCAATTTTAAAGCTCAAAATAAAGAAAATTCCAACATAAATAATTTTCATAACCATAAAATTATTACAAAATTACTAATAAATCATAAATTAAAAATAATTAACAATTAAAAAATCGCAAAAAAATAATATTAATACAGCCCTCACGCGCCAGAGGCGCGAGTGAGCCAGGTCTAGTGACGTCAGCTGACGTCGCATCTGGCGACCCGCGAGCCGATCTGGGAACCCCACCTATAACCGCGACTGACCAAGAGTGCCTGCTTATGCTGACATCATGATGACGTCAATGGATGATGTCATCAACGGATATCGCGACCCGCGCTGAACCCGACCCGCAGCGTCGACCCATGACCCCGACCCAGCTTCCCGACCCACGATGGAGATGACGACGTCGTTACGTGCACTGAAACAAACCCCCTGTTCATCTTTCCCAGATTCGTCTCTTCTGTGTTTTCTCTGAAACGCTTGAAACGCTGGTAGCAAACCTTCAACTCTCTCATCTCAAGTGACAGAACACACACATGGGGGCCATTGTTTCTTTGGTTTGAACCACTTTAGGGTTTATTACAACATGTTCATATAATAACATCAAAACAAGTATGACATGAATTCTAGAGCACTACAGGGAAAGTATACACTATTAAAAATATATTCAAACAACCCATGAAATCATTAAAACATTCAAGAGAAATTTGTCTCACCTTCCGTATTATAGGATTCCATGTAATTCTAAACAAGTAAGATTTAACCTTCTATAGCTATAAATCAAATCACATTAGCTCTGATACCAATTGAAAGAATATTGTCTTATACAATATTAATGAACTGTGATTGACTTACAACATGTAAATTATAAAACGTAGTTTAGAAATACCTAAAACGCTTGATAGATTCATATCGATGTTTTAAAAAATTGGAGAGTACTACTGTCCTTTTGGCCACAATATGTTCTTGATCAGAGTAAGTTACCGAATGGAAAGTAACCACGCATATATAATGGCAAAGGTCAGGGACTCTCCATGTTAAACCCTAAGGCTTAATGGACTAACCTACCAATTAACAGTTAGCCCAATAACATAGCCCAGTAACTTTATTCCACTACACATACGGGAAAGCCTAATCAGATATTACAACACCCAAATAATTGACACAATATTGAATCTAAGATTTTAATATTATATTATGGTTAACGTTAGTTCATAATTTAACACAGTAATCATCAACTAAGTGTGTATTTATAATTAGATGGGTTGCATCTTGGAGCTTAATCAACTTGTAATGGAATCTAAGCTCGATTATGATCAAAATTGACTTAATTCAATAACTTTAAATTATACCGGTTTAAATTGGAACGATTTATTATGATTGATTGAACTTAGTTTTTTTAAAGTTTAATCTCAAACTCAGACTAATTTGTTAGCCCTGATCTTACCATGTATAATCTTACTATATCATAATAATAAGCAATCACAGTATAAGTTGCACTATATCATAATAATAAGCAATCACGGCATAGGTTGCAATAAAAGTTATGTTACCATCCTTAATCTAACAATTATCAACTAGAAAAAAAAAAAACAAAAGTTAATGGTGCATAATTATACATGTACCTGAAGATAAGAAGTTAAGCAGTACTTATGAAAAACGTAACCTGATTAGAGAAAAGCATCTCACTTTGGACGTTGAAAAAAATACAGAAAATTCGTTTTTTGTTGCATCAAAAATAACAATTTCTATTTAGTGTTGACAAATTGAGCCTACCTGTATTCGAAGTCAACAAATTAAGTTCGAATTGATTAAACTTCAAGATGAGCTCGAGCTTAAGGGGTTAACTTGAATGGTTTAAATTATCTCCATAAAACAATGTTTTAAGAAATAAATTTGAGAAAATTAAAACCAAAATAATGTCGTTTTAGAACGATTAAATTTCATTTTAGAATGACAAAGCAAAAACTTAGCTCGAGACCGATTAATTTTCTGGTCAAGATTTACCCAACAATCATTGTTACCCTTTATATAAAACGAAAGCAACAGTCCAAGTGAATGTTTGAAGAATGCTAAAACCATTTTTTCCACTTTCTTCCTTAGCCTAGATGTAGATTTTCACTCAATCATCCATTACTTGCGCTAGTGATCTATGAAGTAGCCTCAACTTTGTCCATTGATTTTAACTCACCAAATGATTTATTTGAAATAGTATTTATTCGAGTCTTATTTTAAAAGCTGGAATTCGAGTCCGAAATTGACTCCTAACAACTTGGTTTGATTTATTGACATAAGATTGATTAGCGTGGCCTATGTTTAACTAATTGATTATGACTTTTCAACTTAAAAAATTATTAAATTCAAATTTAAACATATTTAATTATAATTAAATCATATTTAATATGTTGATTTTAATCTAAACCAGATTAAATTCAGACTAACTTACCATTTCTAATCGAAGTAAGCAATTAGGTGATTGTTCGTGTGTGCTCTCTCTTATAAACAAAACTAAATTCGATGTCTAGTCTTTTATTTTTCAAAATCTAACTTCTATCCAAAATAAAATATATCATGAACCTTTGATTATTATCTTTATGATGCCTTCCCACCTAAAGCATGAAACGTAATATTACCCTGGTCAAAGAGTACTATTGGAGCTGTTAGTCTCTGGACCACACGTTCCATTAAGTTAGACCAGGGACAGAGACAATGGACGTGAAAGACTTCTATTACATTCCAAGTCGCTAATTATGAGAGACTAGAGTGATAGGTTTGTGTATAAATATAACAAGCAACAGCTCCTTAGACATTGAGCTTTATGAGCAACCGATCAAGAAACATGGCTTCTAATAGGGTTTTACGTCTCTTGAGAGCGCTCGTCTTAACCGCCAATGTCATGCTCCTGGTCTCGGCAATGGCGTCCAGGGATCTTCTGCAAACTGTCAAACCTCATCCAGGAGATTATCCTTGGCCGTGTAATTACTATTTTTGCCGTCGTCATCGTTGATAATGAAAAAGAAGATGATGTTGACGACGATGTAGAAGAAGACGAAGAAAAGGTGGCTAAATTATGTATTTTGTGATTTGTAAAATTGTGTTTTCTTTCTCCTCAAGAACTTTGATAATAAAAAAACAAAGTTAAGGTAATTATATATTTATATATCCTTTACAAAGAAGTTACGAAAATAAGTCTCATAAAAAAATGTAAAATACCAAAGTCTCTTATATTTTAGAGAAATCCATCTAATATAGAATTCTTTCTCCTCCTTTTTTTCTGTTTATATTACATTGGACTCAATTTTGATTATATATGTCTACTAAAATCTGGTCCGCTGGTATATTCTTTTGAAAACAAAGGATTGTGTGGCCTGAATTCACAAGGGAAAATTTTGATAGAAAAATTGATAATAATAATGTTTTTAAAATGATATCTAAAATTAAATCAATAACATAAGAGGTTTAAAGTTTAATCGTATTAGTTCATTATAAAATCGAATAAAGATTGAATAAAATTAAAAAATTTAAAATATAATTGAAAAACATTGTCCTTACTTATCCAAGAATTTGAAATTAATCCATAAAAGAGATTATTAGATGATAATTAATTAGTTTATTTTAATTTATAAGAACTTATTAATTTATAAAAATCGACCGATTAATTAATAAACTTCTCGATTTTTACAACAAGTAAATTCAATCGGAAAGTTGAAAATTAAATCGAAAAATTAGCCAATTCAAGACTTTTATAATAAAATTGGCTAAACCGGTTAAATTTTTTAATTATTAGATAATACCTGGTTATATTTTCTGTCAATTTTATGTATTAAAATTTTTTTTTGAAGCGATGGTTTGTTCCTTTAATTTTTCAAGTAATTCTATAAAGTAGATCAATTCGGCCGTACACTAACATAAAACACTATTATCAATAAAATGAACAAAGTAATTAAATATAAATAATATATTTTTATGATATTGATCACAAATTTTAAATAATCTCATTTAGTTTTTTGAAGAGGAAGAAAATAAGTCTATACTGACCCAAAAAATCTACCGAAAATGTTAAAGTCTGCAGTGTATGGACATGAAAGTCTGCTATTGCGGCCAAAGTCTATACATAGACGTTATTTTCTATATAAGCAATTGATCAATAGGAGCTTTTGTTTAATGATCATCAAGAGAAAATATGGCTTTTAAAAGGGTTTTTCTTCTCTTAACTGTTTTCTTCCTTCTGGACATAGCAATTGCGTCAAGTTATAGTTCAATGTTTATATTTAACGATCTTAATAATAATTGTATAATATTTTAAATTTAAAATTAGATTTTTTTAATTAACGGTCTAATTTTTAAAAAGAAAATAAAATCATAAAAATGCACTTTCTTTTTTGCAAGAATCTTTTTTATAAACTTACCTTATTAAAAATAGTTTTTTCGAAAGGATCTTACTAATTATGAAGGTCATATGATAGATCGTGATTACTAGAAGATTTTTGACAAATATGACATCGAAATTATTCAAGGTTAAATCCATCTAGTTAACTAAAGATGTGAGCGAAGTAACAGCTAGTTGAAAAAATTGATTATTTAAGGAAGAGCAACAACACTTATGAAGCAGAATGAACATATTCAGACTGTCGAAACATTTTGAGCAGCATCTATACTCTTGAGAATCATATCATTACTATTATGCTTTAGAAAGTGATTTTACTCTATCAAGAGAGAAATTATTATTTTGTTTTCTGTGAGTTTTTTAAAAACTTATTATACACTTCAAGTGTGAAAGGTTCAAGAATCTTAAAAAATATATACTTGTAAGCTTGGAGAGGCTTGTCAAATTTAATACTCGGTTTTTATAATGAAACACTCAAGTTGGATACTTGGGGGCTGTACATAAACTTGGATTGTAAGTCAAACCAGTATAAATGACTACATTTTTTTCTTTCTCTCTTTAACTTTTAAATTTCCGCATTATATTGTATCTATGTTGTTTTTAACAAGAGACTCCTTCATCTTTATAAAAGGCTCCTTTTGTTTTCAAGTTGCAAGAGATTCCTTTCAGTTTTAACAAGTGTCTTCCGTTTTTAATATTTTTAACATAATTTATCATTTAATAGGTTCCTTTCGTTTAAACAAGGTTCTATCTCATAAAAGCCTCATATTGTCTAACAAGCCTCTGTTGTTTAAAAAAGCTTTATTGTCTGACAGTCTCCTTCTTTTTTTTACTAAAATTTGTTTATTATACAAATTAAAAGAACTTTGTGAAAAATTTTATGCACACAATTCACCTCCTTCACTTACGTGTGTTTACTTTTATCATAGAGATCTTCCAAAAATTTCTGCCAAACCTTATTTTCTCATTACTAGTAGGTGTCAAATATTTATTATATAATGGTTGTACAACAGTTTAATATCGGTTGAATTTTTAAACTTTAAACTTCTACATTTTTTACCCTATTTTTTTTTTAGATTATAAACATAAGACAATTTTTCGCTTATCTTTGTGTATTATGAGGAGTTGAAGAAAGTATTTGTATGCTTTTATCATCTATAGTAAGTATTAAAAAAAGGTAAAAATCGAAGTTTTTATCTATATTTTTATCCTATTTGTAATATATTATTATTATTTTATATTATTTAAAATTCTTATAAAATCCTTTTACTATTTGAGAAAATTAGATTTAATAATTTAATAAGTTAATAATTTTAAAACTCATTCAGGAAGTAAAATTCGTTCAAAAGCAATGTATATCCTTCTAAAGGTTAAGAATCAATATATTTTGCATTCAACGCAGTTTAAGAAAAGATATATATATACATATATATATATATATATATATATATATGAAAAACCTTAGTGGTTATGGTTTCGAAAATTGTCCGATTTTACGTGATCGTCTCTGACATAAATAAAAGTAAAAATCCTCAAAAGAAAATTAGCAGATGATACCACAAATTTGGTAACGCAGTTCGACACTCCTTGCCTACTTCTGCGGGGCCCTCACCCAGATTAATTCTTTCATACAAGTACAATAGATTTACTAAACGCTTTACTGAGCCGATACCACTCAACTCTTGACACTATGTCTCAACCTCACTTCCTGTGAAAGATTTTCACACCCAATAACACGACCGACTCGTGTCAACCTCGCCAGAAGATTTTTCTAAACAACTGTTAATTAATGAAAGACAATAAATAAAAACTCCAAATGTTTAAAGAATTAATAACAAAAACTTAACACACTTGAGATTCAAAGAGAATAACTTTCTTATAAACGTAGGTCCTCTAAGAAAGATCTGACATTGTTCATGTACGTTAGTCACTCCACAAGAATAATTTCCAATTAGATCAACTACTATACGAATTGTAAAGAACAACGCAGAACACATAAACATGCAGCCCCAATACGCAGATGTCAACACAACCCACAATTATACTCACAACCCATCAATCAACACCACACCAGTGTCTCACCTACACTCACGCATTAGACGGATCATAAACAATTAACTTTCATACACCCACCAAGGGACACACGCACACGCCCACCAATAAGCCCTAGGTTTTCTCTCGTTTTACTCTTTCAACTGTTATCATATGTTTCGAGAAAGATTGCTTTTAATTCACCAAGAAATTTACCATAATTCCCTTAACTCTTCAACCACGATTTAATTTACCAAGAAACTTACCATAATGCCCTTAACCCTTCAGCCACAATTTTACGCAGAACAATTTCATTCACATCCAAAAACTTCCAACCACGCCCCTTTTGAACTCTCCATTTAATTCAATACACATCTATCCAATTTAAATAAATACACATCTATCCAATTTAAAAAGCTATGCTAAAATAAAATAAAAAAATAT
>JANZXR010082287.1:0-10919 GCA_027575705.1 Erythroxylum echinodendron
GAGGATGTATATCATAGGTTGTTATTGCACTTCTCTAACAATCTCTTTACTCAATCATACTTATCAGGTACTTAAGCGAAACACTAACCCTTAAACACTTTATCAAAATAAGTGAAAACCGTGAGGAAGATTCATTTGTGCATCTTTACTTATCTTTAAGTGATTGTGCCAATTGTGAGTTTCCTTATGTACACTAATGAAAAAGTAGTCATGATATGTGCATTAACTCTACATTTGAGTTGACTTGAATTTAAGGGATTATATGTTCTGATCTATTTAAAAATGAAGTGGTATAATGGATTGGTTGTATTTATGTTGCTTGAGGACAAGCAAAGATTCAAGTGTCGGGATGTTGATAGGTATGTATTAGGATATGTTTTTATAGGTAATTGGTATATATTTTCTAGCATAATTGTTGTTTATTGTTCTAGTTTAGGATTCGTTTTGTATGTTTTCATAAGTTTGATTTCCATTATTGTTCTTGTATGTTTGATGCTAATTAAGGGTAAGAATTGATTATTTTTGTGTAGGAAGGAAGAGGGAGCAACTTGGAGGTTAAACAAAAGATCAAAGAAGAGAAGACAAGGAGAGTACATCCGGGACAAATTCTCACGTTCTTGGGAATCATGAAAATTCTCATGGACCTGGGAAATCACAGCAGAAATGAGAAGTTCATATGTTTGCAATTCCCACGCTCATGGAAATCATGCAAATTCCCACAGACGTGAGAATTGTAATCTAAGGTAATCTATAAGACGTTATTAAACCTAGGATTTTTGGACTATAAAAATATCATTAAGCCTCCATCTTCAAAAGAGAAGACACCCACCTATAGAAACACCATCTTTGAGTGGAGAAAACATGTTCGGAGCATTGAGGAGTGATTGAAGACAAGGATCATCATCAAGATTGGGCAAAATAGTACATCAGCACTACAATTCCAGATTTTTGCAAAGAAGAGAAAGAGTCTTTTTATTCAATTTTCTTTCATCCTAATCTTCTCTATTCTTTGTAAAAAATGGTTTATTTGATTTTTGATGATGTTATGCAGACTATGTTAGGTTGATTTAATTTTAGAGATTGCTTTGGAATTATTTTATCAAAACTCTTATTTTATTGAATTGAATGAAGTGCCTTTGATGATTGTTATTTAAATTGTTGTTTTGCAACAAATCGAGAGAGTGAGATGCATGTAGGATTGTACAACGAGAGTTGGTGACCTATAGACTAGCAATCATCATGTTAATTAAATAGTTAGAAGAGAGATCTCGATTAGTCAATTGATCGCCCATAGGATAATTTAATAAGAGTTGAATCGGTAGAGTCATTAGGTAGGTTGAGAGATCATTCAATTAATTCCTTTAATTCAATTGGGACAAATAGTTACACTTTGAGAGAGGGTAATTACTGCATTCAAAAATCTAGAGTGAGACATAATTTAATCAATAAAATTGGAGGGAGACAAAATAAGGAAAAAGTAATCTTTAACATTTAGATTCTTAAATTCAGTTTTTTTGCATTTGTGGTATCATCCATTGTTTACATTATTCTTTTAATTTTAATTTATTTTTCTAGATTATTTGCATTTGATAATTTAGTTTCTTAAACAAAGTTGTGTCTAAGTTAAGCAGTATCTGCGCATCAATCCCTGTGGGATCGATATCCCCTCTTTTTACTAGAACTCATGACCCGTTTACTTACAGTTTTTGAGCGTAAAATAAGTAGATAGATTTTACCATCAATAGTTGACATATAAACTTTTTAGTTATTTATAAAGAATGAGATTTTTTGGTGAATACCTTCATAACTAAATTCCATAATGGTATAAATTTGAGTAAGGATAAAATACAAATAAGATTTTGTATTACACAACATTTATTTCTTCTATAACTTTACCTAGTGCAACAACTTACCTTCAAAAGTTCCAACTCAATTAATTAACAAGGTTTCATATTAGATATGAAATGTTAAGACTTTGAAAGAGTCAAAGTTAATGATTTGGATGTATGTATTATCCAATAAGTTTATAACTAAATCAAATGATAAATGGTTATGAGATATCTAAAAAGTTAGATATAATCTTACAAACCCATTGAGAGTTAGATATAATCTTACAATCACATTGAGAAAATGGTTGTTTCAATGAATACTTA
Organism: Erythroxylum echinodendron; assembly: GCA_027575705.1. NCBI lineage: Eukaryota > Viridiplantae > Streptophyta > Magnoliopsida > Malpighiales > Erythroxylaceae > Erythroxylum > Erythroxylum echinodendron. Next base: position 2,154 of record JANZXR010082287.1, read on the forward strand.
TAAGATAATGAATCTCAAGTAGCGGTAGTAAGATGAAGTTTGCAAAGTTCAAATATCATGGCTATATATCTAATTAGAACTATTGCCTTTATTGATAAATCTGATGTATTGTTGAAAGGTCGCGAAACATTAAAAGATTCACTTTTATGATGAATCTAAAGAGTTTTTTTTAGAGATGAATGAAAATTTATCATGTCTATAAGAAGCTTAATGGGAGTATATTTGTCCTCTGTAGTGGGAGTATGTATAAACATAGTGCTTATAAAGTGGGGAAACCATATTTTCAATTATTAAATATATGATAGTCTAAGAAAAACTCTTATTTGATATGAAAAAGGTAATAACTTGATTTTTATAATTAGATTTATAGAGATAAATATGGAAGTTGTTTACCTATTATAGTCCAAGTACATAGGTAATATAATTATGGTGTTTAGTATTTGGGATATCTAAAACTTGTGAAGTATTGAAGATATCCATTATTCTATCTATAATTTAACATTTGATTTCAAGATTGTAAGGATATTAAATTTATAAATAAATCATATTTAAGGTATAGTTTGCTTAGAATGATATTATTTTTAATATTGGAAAGGCTTTTATGTAGCATTAATTGCTAATCAAGTCATAACATGATTTTCATTTGGTGGAAATGATTATTTTGATCAATGAGTTCTTTAATAAACTTAGTATAGTTCCTTGCATTTTCAAGACCATAATATATAGTAGAACACAAAAGATGTTGGTATACAAAAGGAGCTAAGGTCTCATCAAAGATCTAAGTATGTATTTAGGCAATTTCTCTCAATTATGATAATAATTAAGAAGAAAGTAATAAGATTTAAGAAAATGCTCACTATAGAGAATCTTATAGAATTCTCACACTAAATCATTATCCAAGTAGTAGTATGATCATCACATGGTAATATGGTAAAAAATAATTAAACAATTGGATTAGTGCAGGTGAGAGATTATTGGTTTATGCCCTATGTCTAATCGTTTGATTATAGTTAAGTGACACTATTATTTAAAAACATTCTTTTTCTTAATCATATTCATATGTCTATGATAAAGTCCATGTGACAAATATACATTACAAATAAAATTATGATGTGATCAAAATTATGAGATTCATATTGTATTTATGAATGATCCCTAAATTGTTTTTAGTTATTATTATATTAAGATTGAACATTAATATAATATAAAAAGACTAGAACTTGTTACATTTTTCCTTATAAAGGAAGTAGTCAATCTCATGGAATAAAGTATACAGATATTTAAACAAACTTAGATGTATTTATTAAGGAAAAAATTCACCGAATTGACCTTATATGAGAATTCCATTTCAAAATTTACTTATATGTCTACGAAAATTCTTATTTTGATGATTGTATAAGTGATTATTTAACTTGATGTCTTGAAAGTACTTTATATAGGAATTGCTATATTTTAATACTACTATGCCCTATTATAATCAAAGGTAACTTAATTAAAAGTGATCAGATATAGCATGAACTATATAGAGGTAGTTGAATTATTAATATAGGATTTATCACCTTGAAGTGATTAAAGAAAATGTTTTGTTGTTCTCGATTAGTATTAATATGAGAAATCTTTTTCCAAGGTTGAATGAAACTTAGAAAGTAGTTGCAAATGTCATTAAAATGGTCAATTACTAATGATATAGAACTACCATGATTGGACTCAAATAGATTAGATAATAATTTAATACTTTACGTCTAATCAAAATATTGTATGATGAAAGGATTAAATTATATGAAAAATCATATGCACAAAAGATGGTAAAAACTACTTTGACATTCCTAAATATTTAGATGGTCATGATACATTACTATGAGCCAATCTTCATCTATTGATATAAATAGTTTGATTAGAGAATTAAAGATAAATTAAAAGATTTTAATTTATCTAATCTTAAATATAATTTATGTTTATAATTATATTTATTGCTAACATATTTAGAAACCTTAGGTCACATATAAAAAATGAGTTGAATCATGTAGGAGTTAGTTATAAATTTTGAAAAACTTTAGGATTAAATAAGAGATATTTAATAAATAAGAATTAGTATGATATATTAAATATTATTTGATATTTAAATAGAATTAATTATAAATATAATTAATTAAAAAAGGTCCAAAATATATTATAAACAGGCTTAATATCCAAAGGAACTAGCATTTCTTACCTAACTCTTTTTGCAACAGATGTATGGGGCAGAGTATTAGCCCATCAAATTGGTGCATAACCATAAGTTAATGGTGAAGGAGATTAGGATGTTCCGTTAGATGTATAACTTTACTAAAAGAGATATGGTCTGAAATGTAATAATAAGAGACAAAGTAAAGGTGGCTAATATTAACAAAAAATTAATAGAGACAAGGCTTAGGTAGTTGATTACATTTAGAAACTGTAAAAGGAAAAAGGGAAGGCCTAAGAAGATTCAAAGGGAGGTGATCAAGAATGATATGACTCTGCTAGAACTTACAAAGTACATGATCCTCAATAGAAAACTTCAGCATACTAAGATATAGTTAAAGGATTTCATGTAGTGAGGTCCTTCTCTTTCTTATAGATCTTTTAAATATTTTTCCTACGATTTAATGAACATTGTCATTTGTACTTGGACTCATGATACTATGATCCATATATTAATTATTCCTTATGATAACCTCGTAATTTTCTGATTATTGTTCATAAATAATACAGTTTCGGTTTAAGATCTAATGCATAAGAGAGACAAGCATGATTAGTGTTTTCATTAAATTATTTTAAGTACCTCATTGGATGTGTTGAGCAAGAGCATGCAAGGCTTGATGTATTTTTTAACACCTGCATGAACTTCGAGCTTAAGAGCATTCATCATATATGTGCTCATACATATCTTTTTGTTGTGTGTTATCATACATAGCTTATTTATGCTAGAACTTGGTTTTGAATATATGTTAAAACCACATTTTTGATGAATTTGTGTATAAAGATGATAAGGGTATTTAGGATAACCATTTTTAACTTAAATAAGCCTAACTTATTTTTCCCCTAGAAAACCTATTTAAGCCTTACCCTTTCTTTTCTTACATAATAAACTTGTTACAAGCAAAATTTATTCTTTTTTTTGTTAATAACCTTAATAATTTTGAACCCCTAAATTGAAAGAATTGTATTGAGCTTATTTGCATAGAAAAGATCTAATGTATGAAAGTAAATTAGATGATTCAAGTTGCATTGTTTTGATTTAATTTATATAATGGGGGAGAAGTGTATTTACATATATACACACATACACATATATAAAAGAAAAAAATTCTTCTTTTGATATTTTTGTTAAAAAAGACAAAAAAAGACAAATGAAAAAAAAGAAAGAAAAATAAAAGACAAAGCAGTTGAAAGGGATGGCTATTTGAATAAGAAGAATTTTGGATTGATTTAAGTTGAAACTTATGTGGATAAGTTTGTATGATTTCTTTCAATTTATTTAGCTAAAAAGCTTATTTTTGTCATTGATAGTATGTATTAGGATATGTATTTATAGGCAATTGGCATGTGTTTTCTAGCATAATTATTGTTTATTGTTCTAGTTTAGGATTCATTTTGTATGTTTTCATTAAGTTTGATTTCCATTGTTGTTCTTTAATGTTTGATGCTAATTGAGGGTAAGAATTGATTGTTTTTATGTAGGAAGGAAGAGGGAGCAACTTGGAGGTTGAATAAAAGATCAAAGAAGAGAAGACAAGGAGAGTGCAACTGGGACAAATTCCCACATTCATGGAAATCATGTAAATTCCCACGAACATGGGAAATCACAATAGAAATGAGAAGTGCATCTGCGTGCAATTCCTACCCTTGTGGGAATCATGCAAATTCCCATAGGCATGAGAATTGTAATCCGAGCAATCTGCAAGGCTTCATTAAACCTAGGATTTTTTTACTGGAAAAACATCATTAAGCTGCCATCTTTAGGAGAGACGACACCCACCTGTAGAAACACCATCTTTGAGTGAAAAACACATGTTTGGAGCATTAAGGAAGGACTGAAGACAAGGATCATTATTAAGATTGGGCAAAATAGCACATCAACACCAAAATTCTAGATTTTGGCAAAGAAGAGGAGTCTTTCTATTCAATTTTCTGTCATCTTAACCTCTTCGATTCTTTGTAAAAAAGGTTTATTTGATTATTGATGATGTTATGGAGACCATGTTAAGCTGTCATTTTAGGGTTTGCTTTTCAATTATTTTTTCAAAACTCCTATTTTATTGAATTGAATGCAATTGTCTTTGTTGATTTTTTTTTTTAATTGTCATCTTCTAACAAATCGAGAGAGTGAGTGAGATGAAATTTATGTAGGATTGTACAACAAGAGTTAGCAAACTATAGTCTAGCAATCATCATGTTAATTGAATAGTTATCAGAGAGACCTAGATTAGTCAATTGATCACCAATAGGATAGTTTAATAACTAGTTGAATCGGTAGAGTCATTGGGTAGGTTGAGAGATCGTTCAATCGATTCTCACTAATTCGATTAGGGACAAATAGTTACACCTTGAGAGAGGGTAATTAGTACAGTCGAAAATCTAAGGTGAGACACAATTCAATCAATAAAATAAGAGGGAAACAAAATGAGGAAAAAGTAATCTCTAGAATTTAGATTCTTGAACTCATATCTTTTGCAATTACGGTATTGTCCATTGTTTACATTAGTCTTTTAATTTTAATTTAGTTTTCCAGATTATTTGCATTTAACAATTTCATTTCTTCAACAAATTTGTGTCTAAATTAAGCGGTGTCTATGCATCAATCCCCGTGGGATCGATATCCGCTCTTTTTTACTACAAGTCACAACAGTACACTTGCAGTTTTTAAGTGTAAAACAAATAGATAGGTTTTATCATCAACATGTTTTTAGCACCGTTACTGGGGATTGATTGTTGAGCATCATGTTTAATTTAGATTACTTTGATTTAAGAGTTTTTAATACTTTTCTTTGTATATTTGTAGGTGTATTAACACAAGGAGTAAGTGAAGATCGACATAAATTAGTAAAGAAGAAGTTTGGGGCATAAAGTAGAGAGACATCAAGATATCTTGGAATGAGGAATGAGAAATCTAAAGAGTTAGATGTCGAGAAGAAATAGAAAGAACAATAATGGAAGATAATTATTATAGGGAGCAATGAACTTTTGAAAATTACAATAAAACATAGTATGGTTAGGGAAGTATCGATTCTTATTGGAACACATACACTGCGAGATTGCAGAACCACCCAGATTTTTATGGGTCCAATAATGCAAGTATTCACATAGGACATCAAGGCCTATTTGAATTTTTACAAGATCGAATTGGAGAGATGGAGAGTAAGTTGGACAAGTTTATAGAGATTTTTAGTTCCTAACTAGCAGCTTAGGAAGAGAACCAGAAGAGAATGTTTTCCAGCTAGGAGGAAAGTCAGAAGAGACTGGAAAAGAAATTCTATCAAATTCTTGAAAATCATGCCGCTTCTATTCACAATCTGGGGATTCAAGTAAGATAAATTTCCCATGAATTTTGTAAAAGAAGTGTGGAAGAATCTATGAGAAATATAGAATTACATCAATTAGAGCAATAAAAAGCTATCACACTTAAGAATGAAAAACAGCTAGAAGAACTAGTGGAACATCATGTCGAACCTACTTTATTGAAGAACAAGAGACGAAAAAAGAGATTGAAGAAAAGAATGCCAACCCTCCCTATTATTCACCAGTTTTTCATATACCAAAGGAGAACTTCAAAAAATCTTTAGTAGATGTTCATGAAAAGAAATATATCTTTTGATGACGATCAAAAGACATTTAACATGAATGATGTATCTAAGAATCCAAAGGATAGTAGCTCATTCAAGACAATTGATGTGTTCAAATCTTCTGAAGAACAAATGGACGAAGAACAGATGACAACAGATATCAAGTTTGAAGAAGTTATGAAAGTCTCTGTCCATGAAGAGGAAGAAGCAAAGGAGATGAAGGTGATTAAGGAAGAAAAAGAGCAACTCACATTCGTACAGAATGAACTTTTTGATTCGATGGAAGATTCAGGGAGTTTTTTTATTCCCTAATTTATTGACAGTTTGTTAATGAAAAGGGCATTGATGAAATTAATTAGCTTGTTCAACTTTATCAATATTGTCCTTCTATTTATTTTGAAATTTTTATCTTACTTACAGGCTGCAAAACCCATGTTGAACAAAAAAGGTGGAAGCAAGCTGTTATAATTGATCCTTAATGAGTTTCCAATGAAAGAAGAGAGTCGAGCTACCAATGTTAAAAGAAGTACTACATGGGAGGCAATCCATGGAATTCTATTTCCTTTTGATTGTTTTGTTTACCTATTTGTTTGTTTGCTTTCTTTAGTTATAATCATTTTTTAATTGAGATTGATTGATGTTCATGTTGATTTTGTTTGAATTTCAACTTGTTTTCTTTTCAAATTTCTTGTTAATGATATTATCTTGAGGTGTTTGTAGGATTTGGAACCGTGGAGAATTCATTTAAGCTTGGGAGAAGGTTTGAAATTGTGAGGATAACTAATTCTCATGTTTGTAGGAATTAAAGTGAATCCCACGAGTGTGGGAAATCTCTTCAGAAACTTTCTGAAGAGAAAACCCACGTCTGTAGGAATTGTGGTGATTCCCATGAACGTGGGAATCCTTTCCAAAAAGTTTCTGAATAGGAATCTCATGTTCTTGGGAATTGTGAGAATTCCCACGATCGTGGGAATCCTAAATTGGAGGGAAATTTAAGTTTCCCTCCTATTTTTTCCTCTCACAATATCTTCAAATTTTCATACTGTCTCTCTCCTACCTATGAATTTCTCTCCTCTCACTCTCTGATACTCTTCAATCTCCCTTTAGATTCTTGGTATTTTCTTTAATTCTTTCATTATTCTTACATTCTTTTCATTTTCTTTTCATGCATTAATCTTTCCAAACAACAAGGATTTAGGTAAGTTTTTTGCTCTCTCTCCAAAGCTCAAATTTCACTTTCTCTCTCTTGTTCTTGCAGGTTTTTCTATGACAATGGTACCAAAGAAGATGGTGGCTCAGAAACCAAATGACGAAGTGTGTCATCATATTTTCGGTGAAGGTAAAAGCAATTTGACGACAACTTACCGATCTCCCTTCCCAATTTACTCAAAAGATGAATGTACGTGCTTTCGTTATTTTAAGAATATGAGAATAATTACTCCTAGGTATTTCAATTTTGAATTGTTAGAGAACATAGGAGTGAGGACAAAGATTGAGCAACTAGCTAATAACATAGGGTGGAATAGGTTGTTCCAATGTAACATACATATTCACCCTATAATGACAGTCGAATTTTTCACTACTATTCGTTGCAACCCAAAAATGGATGTCTTTTGGTTTAGATTATTCGGTGATGTGTACAAGCTGCATTATAATGTCATACATCATCTTTTCAATTTCCAAAACATAAAAGTTTTAAATGATCATACTGATTTTGATGTGGATGCCTATTGGAAAATTTTAACAAGAGAAGATAGTTTTGATTCACGCAATGCACCAAATGCTTTAATACGTAGTGTTGAACACTTGCTATTGCATAAATTCATGTGTTTAACTGTATTTAGCAAAACCGAAAGTAGTAAATGTTGGACTAAAGAACTTTTCTTCTTATGGTGCATAGATTGGAAGGTTAGAATCATCACTTCCTTTAGAATTTTTAAATCAATAGTTAGTGTTGTCATTAAAAAGAGTTCATACTTTGGAATAGGGCATATTGTTACTGCTTTAGCTGGTTTTTATAACCATAATTTGGAAGAGTTGCGTGCAACGCCACACGATATGTTTGACATATCATTTTTTAGGCATCTCGAGATTGTGGAGGTTCATTCTATGGAACTCCGTAATTCTCAGATGCATGTTACAGTGAGAAATAGTAGAAGCATTAGTACAGCCACATCTCGACCTTTCACATCTCATGCAGCTCAGAATCTAGAGGACGAAGCAGCAGTAGTAGAATCAAGCGCATCAGCAGAGGCTGATTAACTCTTACAAACCCTTGAACAAATAGCCTCCAACTAACAACGTATGACATCTCAATTAAATAAGCTCAACACTTAAATGTGGATAGTACATAAGGAGCAGCGTAGTTTGAAGAAGAGGTTCCTCAACTTCTGACGGAGGAACAATTTTGAAGCTCCTACACCATCACCGTCACCACCATCATCGAAATAAGCTTTTCTTATCCCTTAAACTTCATGTGTATTTGGTTTCATATTATTTGTTTGTGTGTTATGTCTTTTGTTTAGTTCTAATTTCTTTAAATTTGGTTTGACTTTAGTATCTTCTATTTGGTTTAATATCATTCGTTTGTTTAAATTTCTTTTGCTTGGTTTTTTCCTTTTTTGTATGATTTGATGTCATTTTCCTTTATTTGGTTTTTGACTTGTCACATTGAGGACAATGTGATCTTTAAGTGTGGGGAGGTGACATCAAAGTTCTTAGTTGCATTTTTTTGTTGAATAGGATGCATGTTTAGGCATATTACATATGCTTTTTGTTAGCAATGGAACCACATTTGAATCACTCTAATAAATATTGCCATGAAATTTTGTCATGTTAGTTGGAATTAGATTGAATGCATGCTTGAACTCAGATTAGCCCACTTGAGTAGAAAGTGAACCATATAGAGTGATGAAAAGTAGTTGGTTACATAAGCTTAGTCACAAATCGACATTTGAACAAT
>JANZXR010082307.1:0-10919 GCA_027575705.1 Erythroxylum echinodendron
ACCCTTAGGGGAAATGTGTAGTACGTTCTGTTTTGGATCCACCCGAACCATTCTGATATGCTTATGTGCTCATGAATCATGAAACAAGATGAATGAATGTATGTTTGAAACAAAAAATGTTTTAACTATGAAAAAGATCTTTTGCTTGTGACTCTGTTATAAACCTGTTTCCCACGACCTTTATGCACACCCCCTCCACTTCTGTCCAAACTTAGGTGAAGCTCAAGAGAGCGACTAAGTCAGGATGAAAGGCAGCTCGAGTCTGCAAAAGTCTTTTGTAGTTAGAACTGAATAATCTGGTAAGTCTGAGTTAGGCTCTGCAAGCGGGGTCTAACAGATGTGGTATCAGAGCAAGTAAGCAAGTCCGAGTTAGGCTTGGGAAATCGGGTCTAACAGATTTGGTATCAGAGCAAGCATGAATAATCTGGTAAGTCTGAGTTAGGCTCCGCAAGCAGGTCTAAAAGATGTGGTATTAGAGCCAGGTTATTACGATCTTACATGGGAAACTTTTAAGACAGATGTCCATTATAAGAGAGAGAATAGATTGAGGTTGGATTTATGACCAAGTTTAGAAACATCCGAAGTATAAGTTGGAAAGGAGGAAATATGAAGTGTTCAGATGAGGATAAGTTAGATTATGCAGTGAGTCTTCTGCAAGGAGATGCACTTTATTGTTGGGAGTCAGTGCCCCATCGAAGTTGTGCCAATGGCCTATTTTGCCACCTGAATGTGCCTAGTGACGGTGCCTGGTTACCATGCCAATGGGCTGTGTTTCCCATCGGTGGTGCCGAATGGGCTCTTTTTCCCACCGAAGGTGCTTAGAAACCTTGTCAACGTTTTCTTTTTCCCACCTAAAGTGTGCCAACAGGCCATTTTTTAACAGAAAGTACCTAACGACCGTGCCAACGGGCTATTTTGCCCACCAAAGGTGTTCCAATGGGCTATTTTATCCACCGAACGTGTGCCAACGGGTGGTTTTTGCTACTGAAGTTGCATAGCGACTGTGCCAATGGGCTGTTTTGCTCAGCAAAGGTGTTCCAATTGGCTGTCTTTACCTACTGAAGGTGTACCAAAGGCTGTTTTTCCCACCGAAGGTGCCTAACTAATTGTTTTTCCCACCAAAGATGCCTAGCGACTATGCCAACGAGATGTGTTGCCCCCTAAAGGTGCGCCAACGGGTTGTTTTTCCCACCGAAGGCACCTCGTAAACATGCCAACAGGGTGTTTTACCCATCGAAGGTGTCTAGTTATTGTACCAATGGGTTGTTTTCTCCACTGAAGGTGTGCAACTGGCTGTTTGGCCTACCAAAAGTGTGACAACGGGCTGTGCTTCCCACCAAAGGTTCCCAACAGGTTGTTACTCCCACTAAAGGTACTTTGCGACCCTACTAATTGGTTGTTTGCCCACCAAATGTGTGCCAACAGGTTGTTTTGCCTATCGAAGGTATGTCAACGGGCTGTTTTTCCAAATGAACATGCCCAACTAACTTTTTTGCCAAACGATAATGCCTAGTGACCGTGTGAAAGGGCTGTGTTGCCCCCAAAGGTGAGCCATTGGGTTTTTTCCCACCGAAGGAGCCTAGCAATCATGCCAACGTGACATTTTGCCCGCCAAAGGTGTGCCAACGTGCTGTTTTTCCTATGTAAAGTGCCTAGTGACCATGCCAACAAGCTATTTTCCCTACTGAAAGCACCTAGTGACTGTGTGAACATATTGCTTTCCCATAGATGGTGTGCCAATGGGTTGTTTTTCCCACTGGAGGTGCCTAGTGAAAGTGCCAACGGGCTATTTTAACCACTGAAGTTGTACCAATGGGCTGTTTAGCCTACCCAAGTGTGCCAACGGGCTATTTTTCCCACCAAAGATGCCCAACGGACTGCTTTGCCACCGAAGATGCTTAACAACCATGCCAACAGGCTATTTGCCCCACCAAAGGTGCGCCAATGAGCTATTCTTCCCACCGAAGGGGACCAGTGGGTCCCACCAAAGGTGCCTGATGACTATGCCAATATGATGTTTCTGCCCCACCGAAGGTGGCCCAATGAGTTGTGTTTCCCACTAAAGGTGTCCAACGAGTTGTTTTTCCCAACGAAGGTGCCTAGTGACTATGACAACAGGCTGTTTTGCCCACCAAAGGTGTGGCAACTGGCTATTTGTCCCACCAAAGTTATGCTAATGGGCTATTTATCCCATGAAAGGTGTTGAGCGAATGTGCTAACATGCTATTTTGCCCACCAAAGTTATACCTACAGGTTTTTTTCTTACCGAAGGTGTGCCAACGGGTTGTTTTTCCCACCAAAGGTGCCTAAAGAAAGTGCCAATAGTCTCTTTTGCCCACTAAAGGTATGCCAGCAGGTTATTTTCCCTATCGAAGGTGTGCCAACAGGCTGTGTTTCCTAACCAAGGTGCCTAATGGGTTGTTTTGCCCACCAAAACTCACTAGCGATTGTGGTAACGTGTTGTTTTTTCGAACAAAGGTGTGCCAACGTATTATTTTCCCATCGATTATGCCAACCAGCTATTTGGCCTACTGAAGGTGTGACAATAGATTATGCTTCCCACCGAAGGTGCCAACGAGCTATTTATCCCACTGAAGGTGCGTCACGACCATGCCAACAGGCTGTTTTGCCCATCGAACATGTGCTAACAGGTTGTTCTACCTACTGAAGGTGTTACAACGGGCTGTTTTTCCCATCGATGGTGCCTAACTGACTATATTGTAAATCGACGATGCCTAGCGACCTTGTGAAAAGGCTGTGTTACCCCCGAAGGTGAGCCCACTGGTTGTTTTTCCCACCGAAAGTGCCTGGTGTTCATGCCAACGTGCCATTTTCCCCACCAAAGATATGCCAATGGGCTGTGCCTCCCCCCCAAAGGTGTGCCAACAGGCTATTTTTCCCACTGAGGGTGCCTAGCGACCATGCCAATAGGCTATTTTGCCCATCGAAGGCATCTAGTGACCGTGCCAACATGTTGTTTTTACCACCAAAGGTGTGCCAGTGGGTTGTTTTTTCCACTAGAGGTCCGTAGGGATTGTGCCAACGAGATGTGCTTCCCAAAGAAGGTGCCCAGCGGGATGTTTTTCCCATCAAAGGTGCCTAGTAACCATGCCAACAGGCTATTTTGCCCTACCAAAGGTGTGCCAATGAGTTGTGTTTCCCACCGAAGGTGCCCAAAGGGTTGTTTTTCCCAATGAAGGTTCCTAGTGACCATGCCAAAAGGCTATTTTGCCCACTAAAGGTGTGCCGACGGGTTGTTTTGCTTACCAAAGGTTTGTCAATGGGCTATTTTCCCTATCAAAGGGGCCTAGCGAATGTGCCAATAGACTGTTTTGCCCATTAAAGATGTGCCAACGGGCTGTTTTGCTTACTAAAGGTCTGCCAACAAGCAATTTTGCCTACCAAATTTGTGCTAACGGGTTGTGTTTCCCACCGAAGGTGCCCAATACGTTGTTTTTCCCACCGAAGGTCCCTTACGACCGTGTCAACATGTTATTTTTCGCATTGAAGGTGTGCCAACGGGTTGTTTTTCCCATTGAAGGTGCCTAATTGGCTATTTTGCCCACAAAAGATGCCTAATGATCGTGCCAATGGGATGTCTTTCCCATCGAAGGTGGGCCAATGGGTTGGTTTTCCCACCACACGTTCCTTGTGAACGTGCCAGTGAAACCCATCGAAGGTGTGCCAACGGGCTGTCCTTCTCGCAGAAGCTACCCAATGGACTGTTTCTCTATCTAAAGGTGCCTGGCGATCGTGCCAATGGGTTGTTTTGCCCATCGAAGGTGTGCCAACAAGCAATTTTTCCCGTTATTGTGCCCAACTGTCTGTTTTGCCCATTGGTGATGCTTAGTGACTGTGTCGACGATTTTTTTTACACACCAAAGGTATGCCAACAGGCTATTTTGCCCATCGAAGGTATGCCAACGGGCTATTTTTCCTATCGAAGGTGCCTATAAAACGTGCCAACGGGTTGTTTTCCCCACCAAAGTTGTGCCAATCGACTATTTTGCCCATTGAAGATGTTCCAATGGGCTATTTTTCCCCTCAAAGGTGCCTATAAAAATTGCCAACAAGATATTTTGTCCACCTAAGGTGTGCCAACGGGCTGTTTTGCCAATCGAAGATATGCCAACGGCCTGTGTTTCTCACCGAAGGTGCCCAGTGAACTTGCCTATGAGCTATTTTGTACACCAAAGGTGTGCCAACGGGCTGTTTTGCCTACTAAAGTTGTACCAACAGACTGTGCTTCCTACCAAAGTTGCCCAACGGGTTGTTTCCCCCACTTAAAGTACGTCGTGACCCTTCCAATAGGCTATTTTGTCCACCAAAGGTGTGCAAACAATCTGTTTTACCTGCCAAAGTTGCGCCAACAGGTTTTTCCTGTCAAAGGTGCCCAACTAATTATTTTGCCCATCAATGATGCCTAGAAACTGTGTGAAAGGGTTGTATTGCCCACTGAAGGTGTACCAACGGGCTATTTTTCCCACTAAAGGTGCCTAGCGAACATGCCAACGAGTTGTTTTGCCCACCAAAGATGTGCCAATAGGCTGTTTTGCCTCCTGAATTTGTGCTGATAGGTTGTTTTTCCCACTAAAGGTGCCCAACGAATTATTTTTCCCACCGAAGTTGGCTAGCGACCGTGCCAACGAGTTGTTTTGCCAATCAGATGTGTGCCAATAGGCTTTTTATCCTACCTAAGGTGCCTAGTGATTGCACCAATGGACTGTTTTTCCCACCGAAGGTGCCTAGCAACAGTGATAACAGGCTGTTTTGCCCACCAAAGGTGCGTAGTGACCGTGCCAATAGGCTATTTTGCCCATCGAAGGTGAGCCAACTAGTTGTGTTTTCCACTGAAGGTACCCAACGAGCTATTTTTTCCACCGAAGGTGCCTGGGGACTGTGCCAGGTAGCTACTTTACCCACCGAAGGGGCCTGAAGATAGTGCCAACATGCTGTTTTTCCCACCAAAGATTCCTCGTGAATGTGCCGTCGGGCTGTTTTACCCACCTAAGATGCTCCAATGGGTTGTTTTACCTACCAAAGATGTGCCAATAGGTTATTTTTCCCATCAAATGTGTGCCAACTGGCTTTTTTGCCCATCAAAGTTATGGTAACAGGTTTTTTGCCCATCAAAGGTGCGCCAACGGGATATTTTTTGACCAATGGTGCCTTGCGATCGTGCCAATAGGCTACTTTGGCCACCAAATGTGCCTAGTGACTCTGCCAACATGCTATTTTTCACATTGAAGGTGCCTGGTGACCATGCGAATAGGCTATGTTTCCCATCGGTGGTGCCAAAAGGGCCCTGTTCCCACCAAAGGTGCCTAGCAACAGTGGCAACGTGTTATTTTTCCCACTGAAGGTGTGACAACGGGCTATTGTTTCCTAGAGAAGTTCCCTAGCAATTATGCCAACAAGCTGTTTTGCCCACCTAAGGTGTTCCAACGGGTTGTTTTGTCCACCAAAGGTGTGCCAATGGGTTATTTTTCTCACCAATGATGCTTAACGACCGTGCCAATGTGTTGTTTTCCCTACCGTAGGTGTGCCAACAAGCTACTTTTTAGACTGAAGGTGCATAGTGACCATGCCAATGAGCTATTTTGCTTACCAAAGGTGTTCCAACAGGCTATTTTACCTACCAAAGGTGTGCCAGTGGGTTGTTTTATCCACTTAAGGTGTACCAATGGGCTGTTCAACCTACCGTACGTGTGCCGAATAGCAGTTTTTCCCACCAAAGGTGCCCAACAGACTGCTTTGCCCACCAAAGGTGCTTAGCGATTGTGTCAACATGCTGTTTGCCTAACCAAAGACGTGCCAACTAACTGTGTTTCCCTTCGAAAGTGCCTAATGACCATGCTAATAGGTTGTTTTTCCTATCGAAGGTGTTTCAATGAGATGTGTTTCCCCTAAAGGTATGCCAATGGGTTGTTTTTCCTACCTAAGGTGGCTATCGACCATGCCAATAGGCTATTTTCCCTACCAAAAGCACCTAGCAGCTGTGTGAACATACTATTTTTCCCATCGAGGCGTGCCAATGTGTTGTTTTTCCCACCAATGGTGCTAATGAATATGCCATCGACTGTTTTAGCCACTGAAGGTGTACCAATGGTTTGTTTAGCCTATTGAAGGTGTGCCAATAGGTTATTTTTCCCACCAAAGGTGCCCAATGGACTGCTTGCTCGTTAAAGATGCCTAGCGACTATGCCAATGGGCTATTTGCCCCTCCAAAGATGCATCGACAAGTTGTGTTTTCCAACAAAGGTGCCTAGTGACCATGCTAATAGGCTACTTTACCCTACCATTGGTATGCCAACGAGCTGTGTTTCCCACCGAAGGTACCAAATAGATTGTTTTCTGCAACAAATGTGCCTAGTGACCATGCCAATAGGTTGTTTTGGCCATAAAAAGTGTGCCAGTGGACTGTTTTGCCCACTAAAGGTGTCCTAAAGTGCTATTTTTCCTAAGAAAGGTGCCTAGCGAATGTGCCAATAGGCTGTTTTGCCAATCAAAGGTTTTCCAACGACTTTTTTTCCCACCAAAGGTGCCTAGAGAAAGTGCCAACAGGCTTTTTTCCCCATCGAAAGTGTGCCAATGAGCTATTTTGCCTCTCGAAGGTGAGCTAATGAGTTGTGTTTCCCACTGTAGGTGCCCAATGGGTTGTTTTTCCCACTAAAGGTCCCTAACAACTGTGCCAACATGTTTTTCCCACCGAAGGTGTGCCAATGGGTTGTTTCTCCTATTAAAGATTCCTTATTGACTATTTTGCCCGTAAAAGATGCCTACAAATTGTACCAATAGGAAGTGTTGCTCTTGAAAGTGGGCCAACGGGTTGTTTTTTTCCATTGAACATGCCTCATGAATGTGGCAATAGGGCCCACTGAAGGTGCCTAAAGACTGTCTCAACTGGGTGGTTTGTCCACCCAAGGTGTGCCAATAGGCTAGGTTACCGTGCCAATGTGTTGTTTTCACACTAAAGTTGCCTGGTGACCGTGCAAACATGCTAGGTTTCCCATCGGTGGTGCCGAACAGGTTCTTTTTCCTACAGAAAATACCCAGCAACCATGCCAACATGTTATTTTCCATATCGAAGGTGTGCCAACGGGTTGTTTTCCCTACCGAAGGTGCCTAGTGACTATGCAACCGAGCTGTTTTGCCCACCATAAGTGTGCCAATGGGCTGTTTTGTCCACCAATGGTGTGCGAACGGGTTGTTTTTCCCATAAAAGGTGCCTAGCGACCATACCAACATGTTATTTTTCCCATTGAAGGTGCACCAACTAGCTGTTTTTCCCACCGAATGTGTGCCAACTAGTTGTTTTGCCCATTAAAAGGTGTGGCAATGAGCTTTTTGCCCACTGAAGGTGTGCCAACAAGCTGTTTTTTGCACCAAAGGTGCCTGGCGATCGTGTTAACAGGCTGTGTTTCCCATCGGTGGTGCTGAACGGGCACTTTTTCTCGCCGAAGGTGCCTAGCGACTGTGTCAATAGGCTATTTTGCCCCACCAAAGGTGTCCTAATGAGTTGTGGTTCCCACTGAAGGTGCCCAACGAGTTGTTTTTTGCAAAAAAGGTGACCAGTGACCATACCCATAGGCTTTTTTGCCCACCAAAGGTGTGCCAACAGGTTGTTTTGCCCACCGAAGTTCTGCCAATAGGTTATTTTTCCCTTGAAAGGTACCTAATGAATGTGTGCAAACATGCTATTTTTCCCACCAAAGTTGTGCAATGAGCTTTTTTTCCAACTGAAGGTGTGTCGACGCTTTATTTTTCCCCCCAAAAGGTGCCTAGAGAAATTGCCAACAGTCTCTGTTGCCCACCGAAGGTGCCCAATAGGTTGTTTTCCCACTAAAGCTCCCTAGCGATTGTGCCAACTTATTATTTTTTCCACTGAACGTATGCCAATGGGTTGTTTCTCCCATCGGAGGTGCCAAACTTACTGTTTTCCCCATCGATGATGCCTAGCGACCATGCCAACATGTTGTTTTCCCATTAAATGTGTGCCAACGGGTTGTTTTGTCCACCGAAGATGTGCCAATGAGTTGTTTTACCTACCAAAGATGCTTGGTGAATGTGTCAACGGGTTATTTTGTCTACCAAAGTTGTGCCAACGGGCTGTTTTGCCTACCTAAGGTTTGCCAATTGGTTGTGCTTCCCATTGAAGATGCACAGCGAGCTATTTGTCCCACTGATGGTGGCTTGCGACCATGCCAATGGGTTATTTTACCCACCGAAGGTGTGCTAATAGGTTGTTTCTCTAATTGAAGGTGCCCAACTAATTGTTTTGCGCATCTATGATGTCTAGTGACCACGTGAAAGGGCTGTGTTGCCTACCGAAGGTGTACCAACGAGCTATTTTTCCCACCAAAGATGCCTAGAGATTGTGTCAATAGGCTGGTTTGTCCACCGAAGGTATGCCAACAAGCTGTCCTTCCTACTGAAGCTGCCCAACGGGCTATTTCTCCCACTAAAGGTGCGTGGCAACCTTGTCAATTGGCTATTTTGCCTACCGAAGGTGCACCAATAGGCTGTTTTGCCTACCAAAGGTGTGCCAACGGGTTATTTTTCCCATCGATGGTGCCCAACTAACTACTTTGTCCATCGATGATGCCTAGCAATTGTGCCAACGACCTGATTTGCCCACCAAAGGTTTGCCAACGGACTGTTTTACTAATTGAAGGTATGCCAACGAGCCATTTTCCCATCGAAGGTGCCTAGCGAATGTGCCAAAGGGTTGTTTTGCCCACCAAAGGTGTGCCGACTGGCTATTTTGCCCACCGAAGGTGGGCCAACAATCTGTTTTGCCCATTGAAGTTGTTCCAATCGGCTGTTTCTCCAATCGAAGGTGCCCAATTAACTGTTTTGTGCATCGATGATGTCTAGTCACCGTGTGAAAGGGTTGTGTTGCCCACCGAAGGTGTACCAACGAGCTGTTTTTCCCACCAAAGGTGCTTAGTGAGCTTGCCATAAGCTGTTTAACCCACCAAAGGTGTACGAACGAGGGGTTTTGCCTATTGAAGGTGTGCCAACGAGTTGGTTTGCCCGCCAAATATGTGCTAACTAGCTTTTTATGCCACCTAAGGTATTTAGTGATTGCACCAATGGACTGTTTTCCCATCAAAGGGGCCTAGCGACAGTGTAAACGGGCTGTTTTGCCCACTGAAGGTGCACAACGACCGTGCCAAAAGGTTGTTTTTCCCATCAAAGGTGAGCCAATGGCTGGTGTTTCCCACCAAAGGTACCCAATGGGTCGTTTTTTCCTATCGAAGGTGCCTGGCGACTGTTCCAACGGGCTATTTTGCCTATTGAAGGGGCTTGGTGACTTTGCCAACCTGCTATTTTTCCCATAAAAGATACTTGGCAAATGTGCCAATGGCCTGTTTTGCCTACCTAAGATGCTCCAATGAGTTGTTTTGCCTACCAAAGGTTTACTGACGGGCTATTTTTCCCACTGAATTTATGCCAACTAGCCATTTTGCCCACTAAAGGTGCCAAGCGACTGTGCCAATGGCCTATTTTACCCACCAAAGGTGCGTCAATGGGCTTTTTGCCCATTAAAAATATGCCTAAAGGATGTTTTTGGCACTAAAGGTACCTAGCCACAGTGCCAACAAGCTGTTTTGCCTACCAAAGGTATGCCAACGAGCTATTTTTCCCACCAAAGGTGCCTAGAGAAAGTGCCAACAGGCTATTTTGCCTACCGAAGGTGTACTAGTGGGCTATTTTACCTACCAAAGGTGTGCTAACGGGCTATGTTTCTGACCGTAGGTGTCGAGTGGGTTGTTTCTCTCACCGAAGGTCCCTAGCGACTATGCCAACATTTTTTCCAATCGAAGATGTGCCAACGGGCTATTTTTCCCACTCAAGGTGCCTAACTGGCTATTTTTCGCACAAATGATTCCTAGAGACTGTGCCAATGGGATGTGTTGCCCATCGGAGGTGGGCCAACTGGCTATTTTTCCTACTAAGCGTGCCTCATGAACGTGGCAATGGGGCCTACCGAAGATGCCTAGAGATTGTGTCAATGGGCTGGTTTGTCCACCGAAGGTGTGCCAACGTGCTGTCCTTCCCACCAAAGCTACCCAACGGGCTATTTCTCCCACTGAAGGTGCGTGGCGACCTTATCAATAGACTATTTTGCCCACCAAAGGTGTGCCAACAGGCTGTTTTGCCTACCAAAGCTGTGCCAACGAGTTGTTTTTCCCATCGATTTCACCCAACTAACTGTTTTGTCCATTGATGATGCCTAGCAACTGTGCCAACGACCTGATTTACCCACCAAAGGTTTGCTAACAGGATGTTTTGCTAACTGAAGGTGTGCCAACGAGCCATTTTTCCCATCGAAGGTGCCTAGCGATCATGCCCAAGGGTTGTTTTGCCCATCGAAGGTGTGCCAATAGGCTATCTTTCCTATCGAAGGTGCCTACAGTGTGCCAAGGGCTGTGTTTCCCATTAAAGGTGTCCAACGAGTTGTTTTTCCCACCAACGATGCCCAACGAACATACCAATGTGTTTTTTTATCCACCAAAGGTGTGCCAACAGGCTGTTTTGCCTATCGAAGTTGTGCCAACGAGCTATGTTTCCTACAAAAGGTGCCCAACGGGCCGTTTTTCCAACTGAAGATGCCTCGAAACCATGTTAACAGGCTGCTTTGCCTACTGAAGATGTGCCAATAGTTTGTTTTGCCTACCGAAGGTGTGCCCATGAGCTGCTTTTACCATCAAAGGTGCCTAGCGAACTTGCCAAGGGGCTATTTTGCCCATCGAAGATATGCCAACTGGCAGTTTTGCCTACCAAAGATGTGCCAACGGGCTGTATTTCTCACCAAAGGTGCCTAATATGTTGGAACCCGATTTTCTCTTTACTATATGTTGGGGATTAATTTTATTATTTTGTTGCGATTAGGTATAAATTATAAAGTTTTT
>JANZXR010082347.1:0-10916 GCA_027575705.1 Erythroxylum echinodendron
GTCGTGGATGACTCCTTAAAAATCATGACTTTGATTAATAAATATATATTAGGTGGACATGTAGGCAAGTGACATGTATCACTTGCCACATGTCACACTCTCATTAGCTCTCTCCATTTTCTTCCAATTCAATTTCAATTTTTCTCCAAAATTCCAATGGCTCAATTCCAAAAATTCCTAATTTCATATGTCTAAGTTTCCAGTGCCATTGGACAGTCAATTCCTCTATCGGTAAACCCCTATTCTGTCACTTGACAATTTTCTGGGTCCAGAAACGACTCCGAAAAATTTCCAGAAAATTTCTAAAA
Source organism: Erythroxylum echinodendron (assembly GCA_027575705.1). Classification (NCBI taxonomy): domain Eukaryota; kingdom Viridiplantae; phylum Streptophyta; class Magnoliopsida; order Malpighiales; family Erythroxylaceae; genus Erythroxylum; species Erythroxylum echinodendron. Next base: position 309 of record JANZXR010082347.1, read on the forward strand.
TTCTTTAAAAATTGAAAAACCCCAATAACCCTCTCTGATACAATTTGTACACACACAAAGCCTATTTTTCAAAAATCACATTTTATTCACAATTATACCGAGAAATGTCATCAATGCATGTACAAACATTTTTCATGTGCAAAAATCACTGTTCACAAATGCATGAGCATGGGTGTGTTTTCCTAATTTCTCCAATTGGTCTCTCTTATACCAATTTTCATGATTCAACCCGTTATATGGAAACGGGATGTTACATAATTATATATTGTTTGTAGTCGAATATGTTTCCAAATGGGTGGAAGCTAAAGCCGCCAAAACTAATGATGCCAAAGTTATTGCAGATTTTTTTAAAGCTAATATCCTTTCTAGGTTTGAGATGTTAAAGGAAATTGTCAGGAATATGGGTTCTCCCACCCAATAGAATTGCAGGAGATTCTCCACGGTCTAACTGTAGATAAGCTCTAGTTTTTTTATTTGTCGCGATAAGGGAACCTATTTTTGCAACAGAGTGATCGAAACACTATTCAAGAAATATCACATCATGCACAAGATTTCCACCTCTTACCATCCCCAGAACAACGGACAATCTGAAGTGTCAAATTGAGAAACTAAATCAATCTTAGAGAAAACAATTCAGCCTAATAGAAAGGATTGGACTGTCAGGCTAGAAGATGCACTAGGAGGCTTACTAGATGGCTTATAAAACACCAATCGAGATGTCTTTGTATAGACTAGTGTTTGGGAAGTTGCGTTACATTTCGATGGAGATGCAACATATGGTCTATTGGGCTATAAAACATGAAACATGAACTTGGGTGATGTGAGTGTATATAGGAAGTTGCGATTGCAAGAGTTGGAGGTGACAACACGTCGTAACGCTAGTCAAAATAAACTAAACTAATACTATAGCAATGGTGAGTCTAAGTCGATCCCACAAAGAGTGTGAGTAAAGTTGTTGCAATGAAATTAATCAATGTTTAGGTTTAGAGGGGTGGGGTTTTGGATTTAGAAAATAAAATGAAACTAGACTAATAAAAGACAAATTAAAGAAAATATGCGAAAAATGATAAAAGTGGAGAATTTGGTAGGGACCTAATTCTTTGTTCAATCTTGACCTACACCATAATTAAACATATTTCATTAATTTGTTGTTCTCTAAACTCTCATGGAAACTATTAATTATGAGTTAATAATTAACCTGAGTTTTCCCTTAGGTAGTGTTTAATCAAGATATGATCGTTAATTATTCCTAACCACTTAATAACCTAAGATACAATCTCTAGATTTAATTAAGCAATAGCATTATAAATTAGGAAAACCGATTACAATGCGTCATTGGACCTAGGTTATGTTATCCCTATTGATTACGAATTATTAGTCACTACACATGAATTTCAACGTAACAATTAAAAATTATATCAAAATTCTAACAATAGGTTTACAAATAAATGATTCAATGAATGCATTAAAATTATCTTTTCATAATTCCCAATGGGTTCATATGCAAATAACCAACAATAATGAGAGTACGATTTTCCATACATAAAACCCAAATTAATTAACAAAGGATAACACAATCAATTTCTAATGAGAAAAAGAAACAACGAAATGGTGAAATACACTTAACTCAAGTCTTCAACATCGATTCACCTCCGAAATGGCATCAGGATCTCTAGCCCTTTATAAGTATCTCCTGGAAAAATGCTTTAACCACCATTAAATATCCTCAACCAAAACCCCTTCTTTACTCTTGCTAATGCGCCTCCTCTCTATTCTCTATCTCACCCACCAATACTGTTCTCTGATTTTTATGAATGAATTTCTGTCCACTATCACTATTCACTGTCTTCTAAAACCTACCTCGTTACTGTGTGTTTTAGATAAAACGCTTCATGCATGAATGTCTATGTTTCATATATACTGTCTACGTGTCGCAGATGTGCCTTTGTTAAGCGCAGATGCTACGCATATTGTCTGCATTTCACAGACATCATTTGCATTTACAAACAATGTCTACGTTATGTTTCCGTAAGCTCTAGCTACCTCGTCTTCATCTGCTACCTCACGTTTTGAGTTTCCTTACAGTGTCATTTTGGTCCATACTTCCATCTGCTACACTGTTTAGCTCAAGTGCTGCTATTGTTTTGGTGTGCTTCTTCTCCCAGCTTCCTTGTCTACATTAATTAAAGTAATTGTGTGCATGGCCATGCAAAACATTAAATTCACATACACCTTGCATGGTCCATTCACAAAAACCTTGAGCAACTTTGATTTGTTTGTGTTTTTATTTTTCTTGTCTTCTTTTGTATTTTAATAATCTTCTTCTTTCTCCAAAAAGACAAGTGAAATTTAATCTTTAGAAGATAGAGCTTTTGACTCACTTTAAGTTTTTTGCTTCCGAATTGTACCTAAAATCATACATGAGTCAAAGTGAGTATCTTAAGTAATTTCATATCAATACTCACTAAGTGTTATGGAATAATTTCATAATCAATTAAGTATCTATCAATTTCCCCCACATTTAGATTTTGGTTGTTCTCAGGCAAAATATCAAAATTAGGCTTAAAAACTCAAAAACAATTACTCAATTTCTATACGTTCCAAGAATATATAATTATAAGCAAAAAATAATTACTTTCAAAAATCATAGCAAGAATTTAACATCTAACACTTCTACTTATGATCAGTCAACATTCAATACCTTTAAAACTGAGCAATCTAATGGTAAACTTGGAAAATGTGTTTAAACAAGATATATTTACGGGTACACTCAACACCATTCATGATCATGTCATTCCACAACTTTGTATATCATTTCATTTCTCCACCACTAATGTTCATATGCAAAATCATGGATGAAAGGACTTTTCAAGGTTGTAATATTGGCAAAGGTGAGGTGAGATGTATTTAGGTCAAGTAGCTTGAAATCCATTAAAGCTAGTGAAACAAAAGTAACACTCAATATACTATCAAGTACAAAAACTAACATATTCACTCATAATTGTGTACATCAACTATGATGAATGCAAAAACAAGTTTCACAACTCAAACTTGAGTTGTCATACAGAAACCACAAGAAATAAATACCAATCTGAAGGGATCACTCATACAATACATTGAAACCACAAAGAATGACCCTTCCAAGTCAACGTCTACCTCATCTTCAACATACTCATAACCCATTCAATACAAGTTTAGGAAGATGCATTTAAGTATCAATAACCTTGCAAACCACATATGCACTTCCTCCTTGATACATTTATTTAAACATTATTTTTCTTTCTCTTTTTTTCTTTTCTCTTATAAAAATTAAAATAAACTACATTAGCATGGGCATTTCAATGATAAGGCATAAAGTAACATCTCAATAAAAAATTATAACTAACCCAAATGTATGCATACCCCCAAGCTTATACTTTTGTATATCCACAAACTTAACAACCAAAAAATGTTCCACTAACTTTAAAGCTTAGGAAGGACATTTGGTTAGTTTAAAGCATGCAATGTAGTTAATACATAAAGAAAAGGAAAATAAAGCTCAAGGGGGCTTATTAAAAAGGAAATTCATATAATGGGTAGGCTATTTGGCTAATGTAGTTCGAAAAAACAAAGAATGCCTAATCATATCCATGTTAATGCATGTGATAAAAATGTGCTCTATAATAGAAATTTAAGGCAAAATCAAGATGTACATGTTATAAATGTCGCACATTATCAAAAGATAACGAGACAGATATGATTGTTAATTTGCATTGTGTTTTAGGGTTTAATTTGTTAAGTATTTAATGTTAATTTGAGTGTTTAGTGTGTATTTAGGTGTTAATTGTGTAGTTTTTATGTTTAATTGTTTTTATCAGTTAGTATGAGTATTTGAGCTTAAATGTTATTTTTTTAGTGATGGATTTGTTAGTGTTTCAGGGTAAACGACGAAGAACGAAGAAGTTTCAGGCCAAAAACACGACCCACCATAATCGTGACAGAAAGAGAAGAGCTGAGAGGACCCCGGCCATGTTCGTGCACTTTGAGCTATGATTGTGACTGAAAGCTTTAGGCACTGGCCACTATCGTGGCAAGCAAGGCCATAATCATGACCTACGTTAGGCTGATACAGAAACTCGAGTTTTTCGTGATTTTTTAAACCATTTCGATCCTAGATTAAACTTAGGGCTTCAAAGATATAAAAGGAATATTACAAGACAAAAAGAGAGTTTGTGACAGAGCTTTTCACTTCAACAAATCTAGAATCCTAGAGAACTATTGAGTGATTTGAGGAAGGAGACGAAAGAAGAGAGACATGGAGATGATGCTTGACACGAAGTACTTTCCGGAACAGGTGGTTTCTCACAGTCACTGCCTCCACGAGTCCGTTCCTACAGTATTTTTTATTTTTATTTCAATTTTATTGATGTATGAAATTGGGATAGTTATTAAGAATAGTGTTATAGAATGTTGATTTTTGTCTAAACTCGCCTTTGGGATTTTGATTCTTGAGATTTATGAAATTTGATTAATTGCGTTTTAATTGAGTTATTTTGTGGTTTAATATCTATTCTTAATAGTTTGGTAACAAAATTTGAGGGTAAGCTGAGTGAATATCATCAATTTGGGATAATGAGGGGTAGGTAAAATGATAGATAAGAATTGAATCAAATCGGTGAAATCATATAGTGAGAGATGGAGCATAGATTCCTAGTAGGTTAATAGACAATTTTAGAACTAATTTAAGTTTTGGGCCAATTATGAATCGAGTGATCACAATTCTATAATTTAAATTAGGGATTATTAATTAGATTTTAAAGATTATAACTCGAGAGAGAGTAATCCACCCTAGGACTGTCTGGACCCGATAACTCGATAATTACATAATTGAATAGATTTTCATTAATTTCGGATTAAAACCCCCTTTGTCTTAATTGGTAGTTTCTAGGTTGATTTTGGATTAGGTCGTGTGACTTGTTATTTTATTTATCTTTCTAGAATTTAATTCTCGTAATTGCTTATTTGATTGATTAATTTTCTACATTTATTGTTTATTTTAGATTGTTACAATTTAGTTCAACCTTATATTTTAGGATTAGATTACCCCTCCTTGTTGGATTGACACCTTAGGTATTGCACAAATGACCCAGGCGCTTACAACATTATCGATGTTTAAATAGTAAAACTTTAGCATACATAAACCTGTGATCAAGTTTTTGGCATCGTTGTCAGAGAGGTGATAGTTTAGTTTTATAGTTTAAGACGTTAGATTAGTTTTAATTTTTGATTTCATTTCTTTGGTACTATTTTGGAATTTAGGCTCTTACATGAACACAAGAGACATAAGAGGTTTTAGTTATGCAGTGGAGATGTTAGATCTAAACATCACACGATTAGAACGAACCCTTAGAAAAGCTCGGCGAGAAGAAGAAGAAGAGATACAAAAATCATCAATGGTCGAGGAGTTTCAAAGAAACATGGATCAGGAAGCAAGCCAAGGACAGCAACAAAGGACCCTAATAGACTTTATGAAGCCAGGGTTCAACCTGTCAAACCAAGGAGTGGCTAGGCCACTAGTTTAAGTAGCCTCATTCAAGATTAAGCTGCCCCTCATCAATATGCCTTAACAGAACGTGCAATTTTATGGATTGATGAATAAGGATCCTAATGCAAACATCGTGAACTTCCTCGAGATTTGTGATACTTTTTAGTATCATCAAATGTCAAAGGATGCGGTTAAAATTAGATTGTTTCCCTTTACACTTAAAGATAGAGCGAAAAATTGGAATCATTCACTGAGTCCCACTAATATCACGACATGGGATCAGCTTGTGTGTGCCTTCTTAGACAAGTACTTTCCTTTGACAAAGACAACGAAGATTATAAAGGAAAGAACCAATTTCCAACAAGGTGATGGAGAGTCCATCTATGAAGCATGAGAAAGATATAAGGACTTACAAAGGAAGTGCCGACACCACAACTTACCCAAGGAATTCCTTTTGTAGACTTTTTACAATACAGTTAACCCACCAACAAAAGGCACAATCAATTTAGCTTCAAAAGGATCCTTGATGTAAAAGATTGTTGATGAAGTAGAGGAGTTGATTGAGGAAATGGCAAGCAACAGTTGCTTATGGGAAAATGAGCGAGGAAGGCAACCTGCTACTTTTAAAGAGTTGAAGGGAATTGTCGCGGTCGATTAGATGACAGAGATGCAAACAAAGATCGACAACTTAATGCGACAACTAAATAGCATGAAGGCATCATCCTCAGCTTAAGTATAAGTCGCACAGTTGAAGTGTAAGCTCTATACTCAGATAGACCTGATACCGTGGGGTGTTACCCAATGAAAGAAGACAATTAGGAGCAAGTGAACTACGTGGCGGTATGATATAGCTGAGGACGGGGTAACAATCCCTACTCCAACACTTACAACCCCTGGTAAAAGAATCACCCTAACTTCTCTTGGTTAAACAACACTGGCAGATAGTTCAGGCCTCAGGGATAATCGAGATTCCAGTAAGACAAAGCAAACTCAATGGAATCAAAGTTGGACAGAATTTTAGATAAGATTGGAACTTTAGACAATGCACAAAAGAAGCTAGAAGATAAATTTGAGCAAGTCACTAAGAACTATGCTTCCTCAATTCATAATCTAGAAGCCCAAGTAAATCAATTGTTTAATACATTTTCTATGCAGAATTTGGGAACTACTCCTAGCACTTAAAAAAAAATCAAAGAAGCAACTAAAAGCTGTTACACTTCAAAGTGGGAAGGAACTTGAACCACCCATAACAGCAGTGGAGGAGGTCATTTTTCTCAACTTGAACCACCCATAAAGGTATTGGAGGAGGTTGTCTAGCTAGTTGAGAAAAATCAAGAAAAGGAGAAAGAAGTGGACATGTGCGAATACCCTACTTATGTTGCACCTCCACCGTATCAACCCAAGTTTCCTTTTCCTCAACGACTACAAAAGAAGAAGTTAGATGAACAATTTACAAAGTTCGTTGAGAAGTTAAGGATGTTACAAATTAATCTTTCCTTTGTTAAGGGATTAGAACATATACCTAAATATGTAAAATTTCTAAAGGACGTACTATTGAAGAAGTTTGCTTAGGAAGATAATTAGACAGCAGCTTTAACTGGCACTTGTAACTCAATAGTTACTATTCAAATGCCTTCTAAATTGAAAGATCCAAGGAGTTTCATAATGCCCTATGTGGTTAGTGAATTTGAATTTACAAAGTGTTTGTGTGATTTGGGAGCAAACATAAACCTTATGCCGCTGTCGATATTTAGGAAGTTGAGACTGGGAGAAGTCAAGCCAATATCAATGTTAATTTAATTGGATGATCAATCCATTAAAAGGTCATTTGGAATAGTGTAAAGGATGTTGATTGCGAGTGGATAAGTTCATTATTCTAGTAGATTTTGTGGTTCTGTACTTTTAAGAAGATAAGAACTGACCATTAATCTTAGGATGACCCTTTATAAACATAGGGAAAGCCATAATTAACGTTGATGAAGGGAAATGAACACTTCGTATAGGCAAACATCAGGTCAAATTCAATATGAATAAGGCCTTAAAGAACCCAATAATAAGCAATGCATGCATGAAAGTTGAAATTATGGATAAAAATTCACGAGAACTCGTTGAGAGTTACATAGCAGAAGTGTAGTCTTTGGAAGCAGAGATTGATAATGAAGACCAAAATCCTAAATCTAAAGGAGATGATGAGATAGAGGAGTCAGATGTTCACGAGCTAAAAGACAAACTAGTTCGGACTGAAGCACCCACACCACCATCTTCAGAGAAACATTCGACATTAGAGCTTAAGCCTTTACTTGCACACCTCAGGTATACCTTTCTTAGTGGATGTCAAACACTACCAATAATAATTTCTAGCCAATTGAATGAAAAACAAGAAATTAAAGTGGTGGAAGTTGTCAAAAAGTAGATCAAGGCCATTAGATAGTAGATTGTTAACATTTGAGGAATAAGCCTGAATGTCTGCATGCATCGAATAAACTTAGAGGAAGGATGTAGAATGGTGAGGAAGCATCAATGGAGACTAAATCCTAACATGAAGGAGGTGGTCAAGAAAGAGATCATAAAACTTTTAGATGTAGGGATAATTTATCCCACCTTTGATAATGAATGGGTCAGCATAGTACAATGCGTATCTAAAAAAGGAGGAATGACGGTGATAGAGAGTGATAGTAGAGAAGTAATTTTAACAAGAACAGCCAAAGGATGGAGATATATATAGATTATCACAAAATTAACTTAGTGACTGAGAAAGATCACTTTCCTCTCCCATTTATAGACCAGATGATAAAAAAGGTAACTGGCCATTCATACTATTGCTTTTTAGATGGATACTCGGGCAATTAGATTTTCATCTACCCTGATGATTAGGAGAAAACCACATTCACTTGCCCCTACGGTACCTTCACATACAAAAGGATGCCCTATGGACTTTGCAATGCTCCAACCATAATTCAGAGATGCATGATGTTGATCTTTGATAATATGATAGAAGATATAATGGAGGTGTTCATGGAAGATTTTTCAGTCTTTGGAGATTCTTTGGACATGTGTTTAACTAATTTAGATAGAGTGCTTTAAAGATGTGAAGAATCACATTTGGTGTTGAATTGGGAGAAATGTCACTTTATGGTACAAGAAGGGATAATGCTAGGGCATAACATCTCACATCAAGGATTCGAAGTTCACAGAGCAAAGATAGAGGTTAAAGAGAAACTCCCCCACCAAGCATTGTAAAAGGTGTGCGAGGATTCTTAGGTCATGCAGGATTCTACCGTAGATTCATTAAAGATTTTTCACAAATTACAAGACCTTTGACAAACCTTTTAGTCAAAGATATGCCTTTCGTGTTTGAAGATAAATGTATGCCTACATTCAACACCTTAAAGGAGGCATTAATATCAGCACCAATTTTATTACTGCCAGATTGGACACTTCCGTTCAATGTTATGTGTGATGCAAGTGACCAAGCTATAGGTTGTGTTGTGGACCAAAGGAAGGATAAGAAGTTGCATGCAATTTACTATGTTAGTAAGACTCTTGCCAGACCGCAGCGAATTTATACCACTACGAAAAAGGAACTACTCATAGTAGTGTATGTGTGTGATAAGTTTCGATAATATCTTTTGGGTTCAAAGGTAATTGTATTCACTGACCGTGCAACACTCAAATACCTTTTCAACAAGAAAGATGATAAACTTAGGTTCATTTGATAGGTATTACTTCTGCAAGAATTTGATATAGAGGTGAGAGATAAAAAGGGAGAAGAAAATATGGTCGCAGATCACTTATCCAGACTTGAGGGATAGGAATGCAAGCCAAGTAATGTCATTAACGAAAATTTTCCTGATGAAACTCTAGTGTTACTCGAGAGCTTGACTACACTATGGTTTGTAGATATTGTCAATTACGTTACTGGTGGTAAACTTCCTTCAGATCTCTTGTACGAATAAAGGAAGAAGTTCTTGCATGATTGTTATCGATATATATAGGATGAGCTAACCCTATATAGAGCTTGTGCAGATGGGTTAATGTAACATTATGTTACAAATGAGAAAATGTCAGACATCCTAAAGCAATGTTATGAAGGTTAGTATATTGGGCATTATAGAGCCAACAAAATTGCAGCTCGAATACTTAAGAGTGGATTTTATTGGCCACAGTTATTTAAGGATGCGCAGACCTACGTGGCACAATGTGATCGATGCCAGAGAATAGGTAACATTTCCAAGCAGGATGAAATGGCTTTATTCAACATTCAATAAGTAGAATTCTTTGATGTATGGGGCATCGATTTTATAGGTCCGTTCCCATCTTCAATGGGGAACATTTATATTTTAGTGGGGGCTGATTATGTTTCATGTTAGGCTGAACCGGTAGCATCTTCAACCAATGATGGGAAGGTAGTGTAGAAATTCATTAAACGGCTATTTACAGAGTGCCACGTACAATAATAAGTGATGGAGGCACATATTTTTGCAGTAGATCTTTCGATGCCCTCTTAAAAAGATATGGCATGCACCACTGAGTTACTACACTTTATCATCCGCAGATTAATGGCCAAGTGGAAGTTGTTAACCTGGAATTGAAATGAATTTAGGAAAATACAGTGAACAACTCTCGAAAAGATTGGGCAGCAAAGCTAGATGATGCCTTATGGGCCTAAGGATAGCTTTTAAAACACCCATTAGAACAACTCCATCTAGACTCGTTTGTCGGCCCCCTGAAAAATTTTTCCCATTAACTTAAGCATGATAGCTTATGAAATAGAAGCATGAGAAGAAATTGAGGGTATTTTCTGAATATAGCTTAAGAACCAAGGGTAAAGTAGACTTTTGGGAAAGGCATAGTGGACATGTCTTCTTAGCAGGCGTAGCGTGAATGAAAGAACAAAAGAAGAGAGGTTTCGACTGTGAGTGGAAAGAAGAGAGTTGAAAGGTAAGCTGTCATTTCTGTAAAGCTTAAAGAGAGAACATCCGAGTGCATGTAAGAGGAAAAAGAAACAAGGAGGAAGGAGCTTTCTGTGGAGTTAAGAATCTCATTACTTGGTGAAGAATCAAAGTAAGTCATTTTAGGATTGT
>JANZXR010082417.1:0-10915 GCA_027575705.1 Erythroxylum echinodendron
GCATACATGAATGCATGCATATGTCACTATACACTTATACACTCCTATTCATGGCAATTGGTGAGGGGATGTTACAGGTATATTCATGAAAGTGATAAAAAGGCACTAGGATTGAGCTCCAGTCAAATAGCCAACCCTTTTTATATATCAATCCCCTAGTGAACCTTTTGTACCTATTGATTGTATTTGAGTTTTTTTCTTTGTAACCTATTCCAAAGAACCTTGAACTAAGAAAAACAAATATACCCTTGTTCGATGGTTAGTAGAGCTATAAATGTTGTGCATTCAATAATCTTATTGATAGGTATACAAAGAAAGAAGTGTGGTGGAATTTTCTACAGAAATTGAAGAAGCATGCAAAAACAAAAACAAAAAAGAAAAAATGGCATCTAAATGGCGTTTTTGAAAAGTTGGGCATGTTCACTTCAAATTTCAAGGTGAAAGAATGATGGAAAATTTTGATAATATTGGTGGAGTTTCCTAAGTATTATGGTTGTTGCGCAATTTCTCAGTAAATGTTGTCAATAATGATTGTAATATTTGTAGCTTCTGCTCTACTAATTATTAAATGCTTGAATTCCTATCCTTTCTCTCTTAGCCTACCTTACCCCTTGGCCCCATTACGACCAAAGGAATAAGACCTTTTTGATTCATGGATACGTCATAGATGGGAGTAGTAGAGAAGTAGATAAAATGCAAGCTTATGGTAAGAGACATGTATTAGAAGATGATTGAGAGTCACCGTTAAACACTTGTGTGTGAAAGTGAATGCTTTATGAGAGACTTCATTCATAGCATGTGATTTTGATTAATTTAAGCATTATAATGTCTTATTGTGCTTAGTGTGTGATCTAATTTAAGAAGCATTATGTGGCCTTATGTTTATATTTCAACTCTTACCTTCTTTCAACTCATTGGATTGAGCTATGATGATGATTAAGTGTGGAATGATGGAAAGAAAATGTTTGTAGGTATCGTTCATTTTAAGTAAACCCTTAGGAGACTAATACTCCTCCATTATGGACACATAGTGGTTTAAAGGCTTATGGCATATGCTAAATGCCACCGTACACCTACGAAAATGGAATCAATAACTTGTTTGTCGATTTAGTAGTTAGTCTTCGTTTGTTTTTTCTTGGGGACAAGCAATAGTTCAAGTGTAGGGGAATTTGATAAATCAAATTATTTATATATGATTTTGGGATGAATTGGAACTAATTTGACTTATCTCTGTGTAAATTTTGGGCTTTATTTGGTTAATTCTCACACAATTCAGCTTTATTGCTTAATAGGTACAATTGGATAAATTTTTTGGCAAAAGGAATAAATTTTGTTGTGGATGTCGAATGAAGGATATTCAAATACGATTTCAAAGAGGACTCTGAGTTCTACAACTTTTGTGAAGACCCGAGGAAAGATTTTGCCTTCTAAAAGGTTAAAAGTGCACATTTATGAAAATGCACAGTGTATTTTTTCCCAGCGGACATAATGTCCCTCCAAACGGACATGAGCGGAGAAGGGAGGTTGAAAGAGCCGTGAATGTCCGTTTAACGGACGTTCACTATCCAAAATTGCTCTAGAAACCCGAGAAGGTTCACTTAATAGACATTAAGTTTGCCTAACAGGCTTTGATGGCACTGTTACGATCTTTATTCCCCTGTTTAGTAAAAACTAGGTTTTTTTGAACCTAAGACACTATAAATACTCATTTTGAAGACCTAAATAGGGGTTCCGGCATTGAAAACAAGGCATCAAGAATGGAGGCATCCAAAATAGGCAAAGAAGAGGAAGAAGGAGGATTGAATCAAGACTAGAAGCAAGCTTGTTTTGTCTTCTCTCTCTATCTTCTCTCTCTATCTTCTCTCTACCATGTCTTAGATGTTGATTGTCTTTATGTATTTGGATTATTTTATCATATGATGGAACTAAACCCCATTTAGGGTTAGGGATGTAGCTTATTTTGGGGATTGATTGGTGTTGAATGAAAGCTCTTGGGTTATATTTATTTTTCTTGAGCTTCATTGTTGTCTCTATGCTTGATCACCATAGATGCAATCTTAGGAATCATATGATAGACTGAGAGGTGAAGTATGATTTGTGCATTAGGAAGATAAACACATTAGATTTAGAGATAGAGATATCCAAACTAGTGTGATAACTTAAGGTTACTTGTTCTTTATGAATTTGACTAGTTAGGTTTCACATTAAGAGATAGTAATCAACTAGTTGGGTATTCTTGTATGTCTTGAGAGAGAATATAAGTGAATTTGTGTAATCGTTATTATAGCTTATCATTCAATCAATTCCATGATATGTCGATTAATCTCTTAAATTGGTGAACCCAAAGCCTTAAGTCTCAATCATCGGAATTACCTTTCTTGCTTATTTACAGTCTTTACAATTTAGTGTTTGCTCTAATTCAACTATCTTTTAAATTTCTTGCCATTTTAGTTCACATAATTAGGATTAATTCAGCAGCGAGTATTTTAGTCCTCATGGGATACGACCTTGGAATACTTGATTTGTGAGTACTAGGAATGATTCTGTACACTTGCAGATTTGTCGACCAAAGGGTCACTGGACGGTTGTGAAAAATATCTTAAAGTACCTGAGAAGAACTAAAGATGTTTTCTTGGCCTGTGGAGGAGATGAGCTAAGAGTTCAGGGATATTCAGATGTTAGTTTCTAGTCAGATTTGATGATAGTAGATCACATTCGGGGTATATCTTCATTCTAAATGGTGGTGCAGTAAGTTAAAACTGTTTCAAACAACCAACCACTGTAGATTCAATGATCGAAGCAGTGTATATTTCAGTGTTAGAGGCAGCAAAGGAAGCAATTTGGATTAAGAAGTTCATCACTGAACTTAGAGTGGTTCCTAGCATTGTTGAGCCTATCGTATTGTATTGTGACAACAACGGTGCTATTGGGTAAGTAAAGGAATCCAGGCCTCATAAATGGTCCAAACATATACTCAGGAAGTTTTACTTGAGCAGGGAGATAGTGGAGTGGAAAGACATAACATTAGAGTGACTTCTACTGAATAGAATCTAGCAGATCCTTTTACTAAGTCATTTTCTCAAAAGAGACATAGTCGACATACGGATGGATATGGTATTAAATTCATAAGGGATTGGCTTTAGTGTAAGTAGGAGATTGTTAGTTTATGTCCATGCAGCCAATCAATTGAATGCAAATTAATGTATGACATTATTTTGAATTAATGAAAAGGCTTTATTTATCTTTATGTATTAATTTAATCAATATTTTATGTTTTAATACTAAAGATAAAATCCTTGGAATAACTACTATATAATTGAAATTATGATGAGATCATAATTATAAGATTCAATTTACATATATATTATTCCTAAATGTTCCTAGTTGTAGTATCATCAAGATGGGATATTGTTGAAACGGTAAAACTAGCACACATTATGTTTCTTTTATATGAAGAAAGTAATTGAGCTCGTAAATTAAAGTATAGAGATATTTAAACTAATCTGTGGGTGATTATTAGAGAATAAGTCACTGAACTGCCCAATTATGAGAATTCTAGATGGAATATTACTTATGTGTTTATGTATTATCTCTTAATGATGGTTGTATAATTGATCCTCAGATTTGAGATTACCAGGGTATCTCGTGTGGGAATTACTGTGTTTTGATGCTACTTATGAATCGTCGTAGGATAATTCAGTCGGTAGTAATTGGATACAGTATGAACCATATAGAGATAGTTGAGTAAGTCAATATAAGATTCGTCACTTTAAAGTAATTAGAGAGAATATTCTACTATTCTTAATTGGTAATGATTTATAGAATTTGCTGGCCAAAATGAATTGACATTTAAAAAGGTGTTTTCAAATTTCAATTATAAATCAATTACTAATTAGCAAGAACGAACATAATTGGATGATAAGAGTAGACACTATATCTATATTCTGTCCAATTATAATATTGAATGAAGAAAGGGTTAAATTATACATCATAGTCATACATGGACAGGTTAAGTCAATCACTTTGTCATTCCTAATATTTGGGCAATCATGATATATTGCTAGACGTCAATCATAATTTATGATTATGAATTATTTAATTGGAGAATTAAAGATAAATTAAAAGAAGTTTGAATTTATCTAATTCAAATTGAGAATTAGAATTGTAATTTATAATCATTGCCAATTTATTAAGAACCTAATGGGTCACACATCAAAGAGCAATTTGTGAAAGAAAAATCAATTTAATTAAGTTGGACTTAGTTCTAAAGTTTGAGAAACTTTAGGGATCAATATGAGATATTTGATTTTATTAAACTGCATAATTTAAACTGATGCTAAGACAAATCATGTCTTTAACCCATCTCAAAACATTTTTCCCAATCATTCTCCAAGCGTATAAGATTCAGACTTTGTTGAACATTAGCCCATAAAGAAGTTATATAATGGCACTTGAAGAAAAGACGATCATTACTTTCCACTTCCAAATTACATAATTCGCATAAGACATCATTCAAACCAAAAATCCTCTCTTTTGTTTTCGACCGATTCCTCACTACTAACCAAGTGATGAAGGAAGCCTTGGGTTTTAAAGAGCCCTTCTAGATAATGTTAAATCATGGAAGTTGAGAAAAACTTGGTTTAAAAGCTTTGAGGTATGTAGCATTAAAGAACTCCCATTTATTGCAAAGAGACCAAGTAGGCTAATCACTAACAGAAGCATTAGACAAGTAGTTAAGAAAGTACCTCAATATTCTATCTACACCTCTCCTAAGAACCTACAAGAGTTTGAATTAATCACCCTATTCAGTCTAGCTTGAGGAGGGATTTTATTGATGAGACAAGAAATATCGTACTTAGGATTAATGGACTATGGGAGGTCCAATAGTCATACCAAAACTAGGTGATATCTTCCTTCCCCACTTTGATTTCAATGAATGGACATACCACTTTCCTCATTCTCAAAAATTGTATAAAAGGCTAGGATTATTCACTCTTTTCAAATAATTGTCATAAGCTAACCACCTGCCAATTTTAAACAACAAAAAGATTTGAAACTGTCACCAATAAGTTTGTTTATATGGCAAGAAATTTGTTGATGTTAATGATTTAGAAAAAAAACTTATTTAGGGAGGGGTGTGGAAACTTTTTCTATTTTGATATTGTCAAAATAAGATGCGAATTATATTTATCTTGTAGTGGTTCAAGTGAACTTTTTTGTAGCAATTAAGTCTCAAAAGTGAACTTGTACTAATGTTAATTTAGAAATATAATAAAAGAGTTTACATGAGAGGATAAACCTTCCGATTTTAGAAGATAGTTTTTGTCTAACGAGCAAAAGCTACTGATCCCACAGATAAATGACCTCTAAGCATGCATTATTCTACATCTTTTATTCAATTTTGCTTTTTCAACAAATCACCATCGCATTTGATGTGAATAATCTCTTTCAAGTATTATCATTCGTCCTTTCAATAGTTATCCAACAAAACGAGCAGATTGTCCACTAGTTATGCCCATCTTTTGAAAGATAAGTTTCATGCATAACAATTAACCTGCAACAATTTTGTTTCTTGGTGGCTATGCTTCATGAATTACTAGATGATCTACAAATTCATGGATCCAAGCAGCTAAAGAAGGGAACTGTTGTTAGTTTACGAATTTTATATCTATAATCTCCTCAAAAACACCAAGGTAATAAGCAAGCCAGCCTAGTGCAAGATCTAGTAGACCAATTTTCTTCCCACCAATTTTGATAATTTTTGGTATAATAGTGAGGGCTATTATTTTGAATAAAATAATGGTAGTAATCATATAATTTTGAAGTCCTTATTTTACTTGGTTTTAGATATAAAATAATATTTGCTCCCTTTGTGTTTTTCCAGTTATTGAATTTAAAGGTGAGTACCAACTTGACATTGAATAGCATCATAGATTCTAATAAGTTGACTGGACCCAACTTTTCGGACTGGTTATGAAACTTAAGAATAGTTCTTAGATAAGAAAAGAAGTTGTATCTTCTTAATACTCCTACTCCATCAGAGTCTTGTTTAGATGCGTCTGATGAAGATTGGGAGAAATATCAGCATTATGTTGATGATATTAAACAAGCTACATGTGTGATGTTAGCTTGCACGTGTCCTGAACTTCGAAGGAAGCATAAGAACATGGATGCACCTACTATGATAATGCATATTGAGGAGTTCTTTAGTGCAAAGTAGGGTAGAGAGATATCAAATCTCCAAGGAACTGTTTCAATTCAAGATGATATAAAGATCTTCAGCTAATTTGCATATGCTAAAGATGATTGGGTATATGAAAAATTAGCCCAATTAGGTTTTGTTATGGACCATGAGTTAAGCGTTGATCTGGTGCTACAGTCTCTAAGTTCGAGTTTTTCATAGTTTTTCGTGAACTTTAACATGAACCAGAAGGACATGATATTATCTGAACTGTTAAACATACTTAAGACTGCGGAAGGTTACCTTAAGAAGGAACTCAATTTTGTACTTATTGTTGGTTCTTCTAAAAGCAACGTAGTAAAGGTCAAAGGTGGTGTCAAAAAGAAGAGAAATGATAAGGGCATATGTTTTCATTGTGGAGTCAACTGATATTGGAAGAGGATCTTCCTATCTTATTTTGCTAGCCTGAATGATAAGACGTTTAAGGAAGCTGTCTCTTTCGGTATGATTATGGTTAAGATCAATCTTTCTACTTCTTTTCGCATTCTTAGGTATTAGATACTGGTTGTGGTTCTCGCATATGTAATAAAAAAACAGATGTTAACAAGAAGTAGATCATTGAAGAAAGGATAAGTGGGCTTGCGAGTTGGAAATAGAGCAATAGTTGCTGTATTAGCTATAGGAACTTGTAGTTTAACATTGCCTTCTAGTCTTGTTTTAGAACATGATAATTGTTATTATGTTTTTGTTATTACAAGAAATATCATTTCTAATTCTTATTTGGATTTGAATGAATTTGTCTTTGTAAATAAGGATAATAGTTGTTCTTTTTATAAAGATGATGTTTAATATAGATCTGGATTACTTACAAATGATTTGTATGAGTAAGATTTTAAAAGGCCAATTCTTAATATAAATAACAATAAAAGAAAATTAAATAACCGAACTCCATCTTATTTATGACATTGTAGGTTAGGTTATATCAATGAAACTAGTGTTGGATCGGAAACAATAAATATACTTTTTCCAAATCACAATATAACGGAAGCGAAAACACCAAATCAACATGCTTTAATCCATACATGATACTGTATAAGGAAAATAAATATAATAAGAACAAGAACGAAATTTTTACCGATTCCTCGCTACAGCTTGGACTCATCGCTGTCGTGTCCTCAACCTATCCGATCTACCACTTGTTCTCCTTGGATAGCTTGGTTATCAAGATCCTTTGGTGGGAAAGGAGAAGAAAAATGAATAGCAAACCTTTGCTATATTCGGCTAGTTAAACAAGAACCCAAAAATGAGACCTCATTTTCAATATTTGACTAGCTTAAATAAGAACAATGAGACTTTCTCATCTTCTTTACTATTGTCGATGGTCTCATTTTAGCCTTTTTTTTTAAGAGAAAATTAAGACTAAAAGCCCTTCACGTACATTTGTAGCATGAAAACATGCTAAAAGCATTATATTATTCCAAGTCCAACACTTACACATTAGCTATCCTTAAATAAAAACGTACAGCTCACATTTTGTTTAAAAACCAACCATTACACCTTTTAATAAAGAGTAGCATTAATGGTTTGCTTTGGAAGTGAGTGGAGAGAGTAATTATAGAGCACTCATTTCATTCCTTAATAAAAAGAATGCCAAAAAATGACATACGTTTCTCATTCTTCAAAAAGAATACCCCTCCACTACAATCCTTGAACATTATCTATAATCATAACATGTTCCTTTAATGATATAAATAAAAATGAGCTGAAAGTTTATGCCTTTAAAGCAAGCCATCAAAAACATTTAATGATGGGAGTGAGTGGACAAAAGCCATGTACGTTTATGCCTTTAAAACAATAAAGAACTTATTTTTTATAACTCCACTCACATCTTCGATACATGCATCATCAAATGAGCATTTGGTAAAAGCAACTTGAAAAAATAAATCCTTCCAAAGCTACGTTACCATTCATCTTTAATGACCATCCATTAATGATTAATGATTTAGATTTTAATTCAATTAATCTAATTAATTAAATCAAAATTCAGCCCAATATTAAATGTTTCTTTTGGGCTTATAATTAACAATTAATTATTGTAAGCCCAATATTTAATTTTAGACTTAAGACCCAATTTAATTAACTCTTAATTAAATTTTTTCGTCTTATCGACCCGAATCCAATTCGTCCATTTCTTTCTAAACTATCTCATTTTCTTTCCGATAACCTCAATTGATTTTTCTTACTTTCCTTGATAACCTTTCTATAAGCCAAGTGGAGAATCTAATTGGACTTAAATAATTCAAGCTCTAATAAGCCTGGAATTAATTTAATCTCATTAGAATTAATTCCGACTTATTAACCAAATATCATTCCCCTAAAGACAATTGGTTGAACTCTTGAATTACTTGAAGTATGAGAAACTGTATTTCAAAAATATTAATTTGATGTCCAATCGCAAACTCTATTATGAACCATATCATAGCCATCCACACAATAAAGGGTAAAATTACCGTTTTACCCTTATATTGGTTTTTCAATCTAGACCGCCCATTTTACTCTATATGGTGATTAACACACAAGATCTAATCTTGGTGTTAAGACTTGATAGGTAGCTATTCTATCAAACTACTGGGGCCAGTTTAATCACTAATCTCTGCAAAACATCTAAAATTAATGATATCATTATAAACTCTTTATTTGAGTGAATGCTCCCTGATGCATGTGTCAATTAATAATTCCAACATACGGAAACTGGATTGATACCCTGTAAAAATCCATTCCGATCATATCAAGAATTATAATGAAACACACATGAGTTCACCACTCATCAAGATTGTGGTTCGTAATTAAAGAATTCTAAGGTGTATTTTTTAAGATTAAAGTAACGGCCTACTTTATTCTTTAAGAAACATATGTGACTCTAGATTCATTTAATAGTGCCATTATCAATAGTCAACTACTATCATGACTTGAAACTCATCATTCTCTTGAAGTAAACTCCTTTATTTACATTGAGGTAAATCGCAACATTATAGTCTAAAGCATAATCAAGCAATCAACTTGATTATTTAACTGTAAATTAATTAATTTAGATTATAATAATATACATGTTTCCCATACATTTCCATGTATATGTATATTACTTACAAAAGAACTTTGGTACCTTATGACTAGTTATATTATTCGTATACAAATAAAACCAAACTCTTTTGTTTTATTAATAATAAAGATTTTCATTACAATTTTGTAACTGGAAGAAAATTAAGTTATATGTAAATACACTTGCTTTCCAGGGCACTATATTTACATAACCCTAACAATCTCCCACTTGCCCTAAAGTAAGTTTGACATATCCCTTAGTCCCATTCCTTCTAGGTGACCCTTGAAGCTCTTCGTAACAGGGTCTTCGTGAACGGATCAGCAAGGTTTTGTTCTGTGGGAATCTTTACCACTTCCACCTCACCACGTTGTATTATCTCCCTTATGAGATGATACTTTTTCTCAATGTGTTTGGTGGCTTTGTGGTTCCGAGGTTCTTTAGAATTAGCCACTGCCCCACTATTATCATAATAAAGTGTAATGGCCTTTTCTACCTCAGGAACTACCTCCAAATCCTTTAGGAACTTGTGAAGCTAAACTGCTTCCTTTGCTGCTTCATAAGCGGCAACATACTCAGCCTCCACAACTGAATCAGCAACACAAAATTGCTTGATACTCCTCCAGACTATGGCTCTACCTCCCAAAGTGAATATAGAATCAGAAGTTGATTTTCTTGAATCAACATCTAATTAGAAATCAGAATTTGTATATCCTATTAGAATAAGGTCACTTCTAGATTAAACAAGCATTAAGTTCTTCTTCTTAAGAAGATACTTCAGTATGCACTTGATCGCAGTCCAATGCTCCAGTCCTAGATTGGACTGGAATCTATTTATCAGTCCCAGTGTATAACAGATATCTGGTCTATTGTAAAGCATAGCATACATTAAAATTTCAACTGTCAAAGCATATGGAATGTTGGGCATGCGTTCAACCTCCTCTAGGGTCTTAGGTGCTTACTCCTTTGAAAGTTTGATTCCATGTCTAGTAGGTGTGAAGCCCCTCTTGGAATGCTACATGGCAGACTTGTTGAGCATGTTCTCAATTTAGGTCAATTAAGACGAGGCCATCTACTTGTTCTTACGATCCCTTATAAGCTTGATCCCTAAAACATAATTAGCCTCTCCCAAATCATTCATTGAGAACTGTTCATTTATCCATCCCTTGACCGTAGATAACATTCCTACATCATTCCCAATGAGTAGAATGCCATCGACATATAGAATTAGGAAAGTAACCTCGCCTTCTTGTATCCTTTTATAGACACAAGGCTCATCTAGGTTTTGTATGAACCCATAGGTTTTGATAACCATATCAAACCTAATGTTCCAAGACCTAGATGCTTGCTTAAGTCCATAAATCAACCTTTGCAACTTGCATACCTTATGCTCATTACCTAGCTCAACGAATCCTTCTAGTTGGGCCATATAAATGGTCTCCTCAAGATCCCCATTAAGAAATGTGGTCTTAATGTCCACCTGCCATATTTCATAATCGAAATAGGCTGCTATGACCAAAAGAATTCTGATGGACTTAAGCATAGGAACTGGAGAAAAATTCTCCTCATAGTCTATACCCTCCTTTTGAGTATAGCCCTTAGCTACCAATCTAGCTTTAAAGGTCTCTACCTTTCCA
>JANZXR010082428.1:0-10914 GCA_027575705.1 Erythroxylum echinodendron
AAAAATTATACCGACTTTTCATTGTTTAGTGATGTGGCACACCACCCTCGCGGGGCACGAATTCGGATATCACTATCAATATCGGGTTCGGGTCTAGCGGGAGTGGGGTGTTACAAACAACATGTGGATAGTGTATGTAAGAATTTAAAACTTATAACAAAACTTAAACACAAAATATATTTAAAGATATTACTAAGAAAATGCACGTTAAGCCATCTAATTATGTATGAAAGATGGATCCACACCTTTTATTAAATTACATAGGTGTGATGGAAGATTTATTTGATTGGTAAAACATGTCATCAAGTTAAGAAATTATGAACCTATACTTTATTTTGATCTTGTTTATCGCTCAATGATTAATACATATTCGACAATTTTCATCCCTTTTATGAGTAAATAATATTGAAACTACATATAGCCTCACACCTTCTTCAATAGCAACTCTGCTACTTACATCTCCATCTCTTCATTTTTGATAAGATCTAAGTAATATATTAGAAGGTTTAGTGTAATATATCTATATACTAGGCCAACAACATATTGAATGTTTTATAAGCGAGGTAATTCACTTAGTATATCATCATATGAAGATTTGAAAAATTGACCAACAATTCACTTACTGCTTTTGACATTACAAAAGGAATGTCTCATATACAATTTTCGTTAATTCTCTACTACTGTTGCAAAAAAATTCCCTACTTCTTAATGAATACTTCAAACTCTGTCTCTTGAAGAATATTAAAATGTTATTTCTTGGTACTCTTGGCTTCTTTATTACTTTCTTTTTTTCTTTTCTACCTTGTCCATCTTCTTATAAGTTTCATTATTATCTTCTTTCTATAAGACATAAATGATTGGTTTTGGCTTTACCAATGATGCACATAATAACCATGAAAAAGTTAAGGTTAACTAAGTAAAATGTGTGATACTTTTATATAATAACATTAAAATAAATATATTCTTCATATATTCCTAACTTGAAAGGCATAAAGTTTTTATAAAGTATTGGTATAGTGATATCATCCAACAAAGAAACTTTGTACGGATGCGAGTATTTTTCTTAAAGTGAATTCAATCACTTCACCATACTCTTTGATACCATATTCACGTTACTTCGACCATCTATGATAAGCTCACATACTTTATCTTCATATTTAACTTGGATAAAGAAAATAATCTGAAGCTATTGTTCTTATTCATCTACCTTAAGGTTCGTAAATATATTCCTTAATATGTTAATATTTAAAGAACTAACTTGTTCATAAATAAAGTCTCCTTCCAACTCTTCCGTACTTAATGTTCACACATATATTTATAATATTCTTTTGCCTCTTCTTCTTTCATCATATGTAGACCTCTATTGATATATTTATAAGTTAAGTGGCTCCCTCATTAATTGAAAACACTTCTTATCATTACTGTTTCCTTTTGCCTTAGTCTCAATTATGGCTTTACATTTAGGTTTAGATTCTATAGAAGATTTATAGTTGCACTTTGTTTCAAATTTTGATTCTTTAAGTGTTATTCTAGTTCTCTTTTTTTCAAACTCCCTGAATTGATTTCTATACTTCTTAGTCACTTATTGTCCTAGGTAGTGATTCACCCTTAAATTCAAAGAAGAAATTAAATCCATTATATCATCATTATTTATTCCCTTCAGTTATTTATGCAATGAGATATAAGTTGTTTTTATAGATTTCACTCCTTCGTATTGAATGGAAAGTTCATAAAATATTTTTTTGTACCATGTAATAGAGTAATTCTTTATCTCAATTTTATGAGTTGCTCTTAGAGATCCTCTTAGTAATGAAATGTTAATATTTTAATAATAAATTTAACTTCATCAACTTCTAATTAGTAATTGGTTTCAGACTTCTTAATCTTCTGATATGTTATAGCAAATTAATAAATATTTTATCATTATTATATAATTTAAAAATAAGTGTGGAAATAAATTATTTACATTTTTTAAAGCCATATTTTACATGTTTCTATAAGTTTTAATTACTAGTTTGATATCTCTTCTATTCATTTTACATCAAATATTAATATCCTTTCTATAACTTATAAGATATATAATGTCTATCCCTAACTTATATTACTTTCGGTAATAATTTATATTTTTATATATGGTATAAATGAAATAAAATATTAATTTTATTTATTTTTTATATTTATTGGTAAAATATATGAAGTAGGTTTAAAGAAAACATGCTTTCAGGTTCAAATTATAACAGTTTAGAGTTACATTATTGCCATTATGACTTCCAAACACCACTTCGAACTTTATGGACTAAGTCCAATTCTAGAAAGATGTTTTGTGGATATTGGAAATATAAGGTAAGGTTTGTATCCATCATTGTATTATGAGTATATTCTATATCAGTGTGCTTTAATTAAGAAATTTTACTATGATCCATCATTGTAATATGAGTAGATTTTGTATTACTGTGCATTAATTAAGAAAATTTACTATGATGTGTTTATAGAGTAAGAACAAATGTAGTTATTTTATTTAAAATGTCAAGAAATTTACTAAAAGAAGTATTAAAGTTATAAATAGGTTATTTTAAAGGAAAATGGAATTAAAAAATGTGTGAAATGTTTTCATTGGAGACCAATGATAGTATTTTAGAGCATCTTTTTGATTGGTTTTAACATTTACATAAACATAATTTTATTTGAAAGAATTTAATACAATAATGAATGTGTATGCTTTTTTTATTAAAAATAATGAATGAATAAATGTAAGGAACTATAGTATAAGTTATAAAAAAAGAGTAACTGAATAGAAGACATCAGCTACCTAAGTAAGATAAAATATATTAGAAACTTCAATTGATGGGTGTCTGGATAATATATATAGCTTGTGCCTTAGTCCTTAGTTTTGCTTTTCCTTAACTTGGGATTAGAGGTCATTCCATCAAATTAGAGTGCCTTAAAATATATTTGAATTTTAGTATCAGATGTTCTTCCACCTAAAATTTTCAATTTTGTAAGTAAGACATCATTAGAGTTATAGATAAAATTATTCCTCTTAGATATACAATATTGGCGTTGAAACTTTAGAGTAGTCATTCACTTTTATAGATTAGAAATTCCCTAAAATTACTACCATATTAAAGATAAAATTAAGTTACAAGTTACTCTTTTTTAGAGCTTTTTAACTCCTATAAAATTAATTATTTTTGTGTGAAATTGGTATGGAAAAATCACCAATTCTTTTTAATTTATTGTATAAGCCAATCTACCAAATGATATTTTGAAGATAAGAAGATAATTTTCGCTCATCTAAGATCTCTAAGTGATCTAATCATGTTATCAAGTTAATCTAACCTTCGGTAGGGGAGATTACATAGCTCTTAAGTCTTCTCCTATAAGGAAGAAGAGATGTTGCAAAGGAAGAACAAGTGGTTTACAGATTTAGGTTTTTGTTTGAAGTAAATCACTTGTTAATATAGAAATCACGTATAATATGCAAAATACGTAAGAAGGGGGTTGAATTGTGTTAAATTGTCTAAGATGTGAATCTTTAAAATCTTCGTAATTTTCTTAACAAATTCAGACGATTACACGTTTACACAATGCACTTAAATTGATGAGTAATGCAATAGCGAAAATTAGTATCTATTCTTCTAATAATAAGAAAATTAAAAAGGTAAGAGTTAGAGAATATGACACCGCGATTTATACTAGTTCACCTTTAACCTTGGGCTATGTCTATTCTTCACAGTTTGTCTGAGATTTCACTATCTCCTTTAATGTTATAAGAATTATTTCTGCACTTGTAGAGCCTATTCAGGTCTCTTTCACAAAGTATTCTTTATTTGCTTCCTTAGCCTCTTCAGGATCTAGCCTTGCTTTCTCTCAAAAAGATATTGTTTGAGCTTTCACACTCACGTTACAGATGTATTTGCTCTCTTTCCTTCTTTCTTTTCTCTCAAAATATTTTTCACAACATAAACACTTGAGCACAGAATTTCTCTTGAGTATTTTTGTACATTTAAAAAAAATTTTGAAGTCTACAACTACAACTAATATTTATAGCCTAAATCTCCAATGGTCTTCTTGAGAAATCTGCTTATAGAGTCTTCTAAAGTCAGTTATTAGTTGAGTCCTGTAACTAACTCCAACTAACTAACATTCTATCACATTCTTCAATTACTTCGACTTGCTTAGATTCGTATGTTACGTTTGATGTCTTAGACTTGATCACTTCATCTAATCTGCCTTATTCAGTTTTTACTTAAGTATCGTCTTGATTTGATGATTTGTGCCACTTATATTTATTTGCACACCTAACAAATTCATCAAAATAGTTCACACACTTCTATTATTATTATTATTTGAATTTCATCAAAATCAATAGAAGAAGTGAAGTCTTCTTGACTTAACATTGTTTATAGAGAGTACAACAGTTGGTTAAGTTAGAGTTGTCAAATATCCTATAGATTGTGGTTAGTCTTCTTTCGATAGTAAGTCATAATATGAATGAGACCTTTGAAATAGCCTACTTATACCGCACTAATTTATGGCATAGGACTTTTATGGCCCTGATCCTTAGTAGATTTGTTCAAGATTTGTTGGAGAAGTTACCAGATGAGTACCTCAACTATTTGTCAAAGTTAGGGCTATAATTTGGCATAACATCTATTAAATCAGACAAAATCCTCTCTTTAAACCCTATTAATTATCTCTTATAACTTTTTTAACTGTTGCATCATCTTGAATTAAGTCTCTAAAAGTTGAAAAGTAGCTAAGTTCATATGATGTCCCAAGGTAGCTCTAATTATCAAACTAAAAACCATATGGTATAGTCATCACCAAGTTTGTTCTTGAACTCCAATCTAACTTGTTCGTTCAGCTTAAGAATGTGAAGTATAATCCATGATGTATTAGCTTTTAGACTAATATTGTAGAAATTCTTCTTCCTTAAGCATTAATTTTGAATTCATTTAATTCATAAGGCTTTTTTATCAGTCATAATCCTCCATATTCTTTTAATCATTAAGGCCTTATTAATGAGTCTTATTGTAACAATCTTCAGATCACTTCCTCTTTAAATATACACATATCACTCCATTTCACCTTAGTAATAAATTTTCTTGCGATATCTCCTAACTAGAAAAAACATTTAAGCATTTTATCTTTGATCAAGCTTTTTAAAAAACATTGGATGTGAGAATCAATATACATGCATGAAATTGAGTACTGAATTTATAAGTTGGATTTTATATTAGTTATTGATTCTTATTTATATCCTTTCAATTAAAGAAAGAAAAATATTTAAAAACTAGTCTTCCATATGAGATAGGTATGTGCAAACATGTGAAGGGGAGCTATATGGTTTTGAGGCCTATCAAGTTAAAAAGCTAACTAGAAAGATTGTTTGCTCTTTTTCAGACAAACACCTGACTCTTATCCTTGTTTATTGAAAGACTGGAAAGACCTTTAAAGGTTTTGATAGCCATCATTATTGCACTAATAAAGTTAGGATCAGCCCTTAAGAGAAGCAAAAAGTCATTGGCAATTGGTAAATTATAAATTTCCAGTTTCTTATATTAATTATGATATTTAAATTTCCTTTTTAAACTTGTAATATGATTAAGAAGTCTTGTGAGGATTCAACACTCATTGTAAATAAGTATGGAGAGATGAAATCACTTAACCACAATCCTTTTACAACTTTAATAAGTTTTGTTAACTCAATATTCAATATGATGTTGTAAGAGACTTAATTTTTCATAAAAGACTAACGTCTCACAAAATGTTTAATATGAAGTTCCAATTGATGGAGATCAAAGGCTTTGTGAAAGTCAATCTTTATTGCGCAAATCTTGAAAGAGTGTTTCTTATTATAATTCTTAAAAATTTCTTGAGTTAATAAAATGTTATCCTTAATTTAACTCCCTTTAATGAATACCCTGTATGATGGATTAATGTGAGATTTCAACATATCTTTAAGTCTTAAGGCTAGGAGTTTTGCTACAGTTTTGTAACCATTTTTTTGAAAATTAAATGAATTATTTTTTCCAAATAGATAAGGAACTACCTGGAAGTGTTTTAATTCAAAAGACTAACCACAAAAGATTAAAGAGGGTTAGAAATATAAAGTACTTAAAATACAACCATTGCTTCTTAGTGCACACGTGGCTTTCCCTTAACCTGCATATTATCCACTTATATTTAAAGCTTAGAGTACTAACTCTTTGGATTGGCTCTTGTTAATCTTGGTTTGTTAGTAACATTTAATTCTTGCTCAAGCTTCCAAGGTATTATTCTTTAGTTTTTTCCTAAACATATTAAGATTTAGAGTGTTAATCCTTTTTTGGCCTCTTCTTTAGTCACGCATGAATGGTTGTTATGCCCTCGTAAAGATCTATTAATATAAATGAGTTTTACGACTCCCCTCTTTGCTTAATACTTAATAAAGATTTCTTTTGCAGCTAGAATATGTGAGATATTTGAATACAATTATATTTTATATTCCTTGCATGACTTCATTGATTTCATATATGAGTAAAGTCCTAATTATTTACAGTTAATCATGCTTCTACTCTTTTCTTTCTTAGGCTTTGCTTGATGCTATATAGGTCATTATTCTTCAATAATTCCTATATTTCTTGTAATTTTAGGTGGGATTCTTTTTAAGTTCTCCATTTGAGCCATACTTAAAATTTGAGTATTATAATTTCATCTTTATATAGTGCTTTCCTACATTTTTGGACTAGATTCTATGAATTGTATTAAACTAATTTTTGGTTTAAATTCCTTGGTTATGTTCAATAAATGTATACCTAGATGATTATGTTTAGGTAGTTAAGGCCTTAATTCTATTTGTATATAGAACTATAACTAAGATGCAATTTTTTATTATCAGTAGCTAAGTTTTAGTATATCGATCTGTTAAGTGTTTGTACTTCATAATTTATATTGAGAAATTATAAATAGTTCCTTTCTCTTCATAATTTATATATTAAGCAGCTTACTCCCAATCTGAACATAGTGAGGTCACTATTATTATTGAATTTTTGACTTATTATCCATTCTAATATTTCCTTCATGGTTGGGGGAAGATATTGCAGGTTGAACCTTACTAGTATACTTTTCCAAATGTTAAAAGAGTAATCAAAAGAGAACAATAGATGGTCTCTTATCTCAAGATGAATTTGAAATAAGATGCATATGTTAAAAACATTTTAAGATATCTTGTCCAATATAATAAGTCTATTTTTTTTATAGCCATCCATAATGTAAAAGATAATTTAAGGACATTGTTCTTGAACCACACTAACTTACACCACTTAACTTCACAGGAGTTAAAGGAGAACAAAGTTGAGTATGAAGCATTATGAATTTGCTGAAAGGTCCTTTGAACCGAATGATTATATCTACTTCAGATTAATTAGGGGAATAGTTTGGAAAGTGAAGTAAGAGGGTTTCAATAGGAGATAGGCTTAAAATCAATTAGAGAATTAGGATTTGGTAACTTTGGTGTAAGGCCAAGAAAGGTCTTATTAAATTCCTTTAACATCTTGCCCTTTCAAAAAACTAGAACAAATTTAATGACTATATGTTTGGTTTAGTTATAAATCTTCTAAGAGAAGTAAACATTTATTCCATTACGGATAGAGGCTTTATTTGGCTTTAGATCAAATAAAACTTTCTTTAAGTCTGTTGCATTAAAGTGCATAAGCAAGAGTTAAGCTTCAATATTAGTAATTTACTTTAAGATGAAAAATTGAAGCACATGAACATGAGAACAACTATTAGAGTTAGTGCCAAGGGTGTTTATGAAATATTAATGCAATTTTAACAATATTTTAGCTTGTGAATACGCCAAATGTCCATTTTTTAATAGAGGCTATCTTAGTGAAGTTTTTTTCGTAAGAGATTGATTTATAGAACAAAGAGGTGTTTCAATCTCCAATTTTTAGCCATTGAATTCTTAATTTCTAATTAAGAATAAAATAATTCACTTCCACAACTTTAATATAATTATACAGAGTTGTCTTTTCTTTCACTTGTTTTTACTTCATTTGTAGGAGCTTGATAAATATTGTGTTAAGGTCGAATTAGATTAGCTTTTGTTTCAAGAATTGCCTGTGTGTATTGATATAAACTTTGAGATAAAGTTTGTTGAGCTTCTTCTTAACCATATATAGTTTCCTTATGCAAAGCAAATAATTTATGCCAAAATCATGGCTTAAACATTTCTAACATCTTCTTTAAATTCCTCATCTTCTAAGAAGTCATTAAATCAAAAAGGGTTTTTGCTTTATTGCTTTAATATTTAGGTTATGTATTTCATAGAATTGTGATCAAAGAATGAAGGACAAGTAAACAAGCCCTTTCTATTTAGGAATGAAGTTAACCAATGGTATTGACAAGTGTTATGTCAAGTTTTTTCCCTAAAAACCATCCTTAATTTTTCTTATTTCTCTAACTGGAATTATCCTTCCTTCTTAGGATCAATAACATCTATATGATTCACAAAACTATTGAAGTCATTATAGTAGTTCCTTATGTAGACATTTCCTTTTAACTTCTAAAAGGTGAATAATGATGTTACAGTCATATAATGAGTTTCTTTAAAAAAACAAAACTAAAAGCATAGACAAAATTGACTTGAAAATTAATTTTCTCCTACAAAATTCTTATAGAAAAATGGATGAGCAAATAAGTTATTATAAAATATTGAATCTCTGGTGTTTTAAGGTCAAAAGAAATGAATATTTTTTCATAATAATGAGTATGATGATTAGAAATGATTGACCAATTCTTTTTCAAGAGATTTAACTTCTTACAATTATTTACTTTTAGTATAGTTTCTAAAATTCCAATTAAAATAGGTTTGGGCCCTCTCATATATTATAAGAAAAATGACATTGGGAAGGGGATACAATATGAGAGTTATTGGCCTTATTTTCTCTTTTATATTTCCTTATGGCTGCAATCTTGAATTCATTGACTAAATCATACATATCCTGATGATGATTTAAAGGGTGATCAAGATTCTTGGTCTACTTAAAGGAGGAAAATATCACTAGTCTGCTTAATTGATGGTGTTCGATAGTCACCTTATTTATTACAGCTTTATTATTCACAATCTAAGAAGCACATATTATATCGTTTTCAAAATGTGAGATTCCTATATCGATTGGAGAGGGGAATGAACTACGTTTCCCTATAAGGGTATGTATACCTCTCCCCCATAGACGCATTTTTTGGAGGGTGGGAAGAGAAAAACTATGAAGGCTTAGCTAAGCCAAGGACTAAAAGCAGACAATATCTGTGTGCCGGTGGTCTAGGCAGTCACAAATGGTATCAAAGCTAGTACTCAAACCGGTATGTCAGCTAAGACGTTGATCCCTAAAGGGGAAGATTGTGAGATTCTCATATTGGTTAGAGAGGGGAATGAAGTACACCTTATAAGGGAATAGATACCTCTCCCCTATAGACACGTTTTCCCAGGGGTAGGAAGGGTAAAATCGTCAGGGCTTGGCTGGGATAAGGCCCAAAAGTAGATAATATATGTGGGTGGGTGGTCTAGGCTATTATAAATGGTATCAGAGCAAGTTTTTATGTTTTCAAAAGTGTTATTGCTGTTTTCAAAAGATTCATAAGCCTTAGGAGTTGAATTTGAGTTTCAACAGTCTTTGGTCGAGAAGTTGAGTCTCGAATCGTTAAGTTGACATCTTTAACGGTCAGATGATTTTAACCTTATTGAGAGTACTTGCTGACATTCCTTGGGGTGTAAAGGACATCAGATAAGCTAAGCTTAGTCTAAAATATTTTATTAAACGTCTTTTTCTTTGATTTTATAGTGATAACATGGTTGGACAAGGAAAGGGAAGTCATCACAAGGTTAGAACTTGGCAACCCGAGCCAGAGGAACATAATTATATAGCCGTTAGATCCCCCTCTCACTATAGTCACTCCTCTTGGAGAGCAAGTGGCTTATGATGAAGCATATATGGCCTATAAGATAAAGATCGGTGATGCTGTGTTAGAGTCAGATCTTATTCCCCTTGATCTCTATGATTTTGAGGTGATATTAGGGATTGACTGGTTAGAGAGGCATCATATTATGGTTGATTGTTTTAAGAAAGAGGTGGAGTTTGAAAATCAAGGTGGAGTCCCGATTAAACTTACTAGTGACTGACTGGTGTTTCCGAGCTTTTTAATATTGGCAGTTAAGGCTAAGAAGTTGATTTGTTGGGGATGCTAGGCATACCTTACATATGTGATTGTCATTTCAGCACAGAGGGTCGAACTTGGAGATGTTCTTATTGTATACAAGTTCCCCGATGTCTTTCCTAAAGAGTTACCTGGATTGCCACCTGATTGGGAGTTTGATTTTTTAATTGACTTAGTCACGTGGACAACATCGATATCTTTACCAACGTATCGTATGGCACCAGCTGAATTGAAAAAGCTTAAGGTTCGATTGCAAGATTTATTAGACAAAGGCTTCATCAGACTAAGTTATTCACTAGGGGGAGCACTAATATTATTTGTCAAGAAGAAGGATGGGACCCTCTGTTTATGTGTTAATTATCGGTAGTTAAACAAGGTTACCTTCAAAATTAAATATCCACTTCCCAGGATTGGTGACTTATCTAACCACTTAAGAGGAGCTACAGTATTCTCAAAGATAGATCTGAGGTCTGTGTAACATCAGTTGAAGATTGCTGAAAGTGATGTGCACAAGACTCCTTTCTAGACGAGGTATGGACACTATGATTTTTTGGTGATGTTGTTTAGATTGACAAATGCCCCTGCAGCATTTATGGATCTCATGAACAGGGTGTTCCTGTAACATCCCGTTTCTATAGAACGGGTCGGACCGAGAAACAGGCCCAAGTGAGGTCAATCGGAGAAGTTAGGAAAACACATCTCATGCTCATG
>JANZXR010082470.1:0-10913 GCA_027575705.1 Erythroxylum echinodendron
CCATAAGTCGGATACATAAGCAAGCAAGGATTTTTAAGGTGGGTTACAGTTTTATGACGAAGCAATAAGCCATAAATATTTGTCTTCAATGATTTTACTTTTCTGCATAAATGTGCATTTGTAAGTTCTGTTTTGGTGTGGCATAAAGTGTTAATTGTTGCTGCATGTTTTAGTATAAAATTTTTTTTCAAAAAAAGTTGCATATTTTATGAAACCAAGTTTCTGATACGAAAAGTAAGACTTCAAAAATTGCCTTTTTGGGCAGTAAGATTTCAAAAACATGAAAAATATGTGTTATATGGGTTTGTGATGGTCCCTTAAGTAAATTCAAGTGCACTTGTCTTAAGGGTTCACCCGCCTACCTGCTAGTGGCATAGAGCTTCATAATCTTTATGGTCTCCCATAAGTTCACGGTTACACAGGACCCTTAAGGGAAATATGTAGTACATTCTATTTTGGATCCACCCGAATCATTCTGATGTACTCATGAATTGTGTGACAAGATGAATGCATGCATAAGCTGCAACTGAACATGTTTTATTGTAAAAAAGGTTTTCTGCTTGTTACTTAGTTATAAATTTGTTACCCACGAGCTTCAAGCTCACCCCCTCCAACTTCTGTCAAACTCAGGTGAAGCTTAAGAGAGTGAATAAGTCTGGACGCAAGGCAGCACCAGTCTGTAAATGTCTTTTGTAATACTTAGGATTGATTTTTGACGGCTAAGGTTTTAGCCTCCTTTCAAGTTGTATCAATCTTAATGTACTGATATATTAAGACTTGTAAGGGTATTAAAGCTTTGTAAGCAAATACTCATTTGAAGATAAATGAAGTATGCATTTTATTTCTGTGCATGAGTATGATCAGGGTTAAGTTTTTAAGTTGTATGTGTTGAGCCAAATGATTTTTGAGGAGTGAGAAAAGATTAGTAATCACGTTTAGGTGATTCTGATAGAAGTTTGGAATAAATGAGAGACGTTGAAAAGGTGAATAGATTGCATCGAAGAAGGAAGATGCTAAGGAAAAATACAGAGGTTAAGTATCCTCTATGATGACGTCAGACACAGAGGCAAGGAGAGTTGAAGAGTATCCTCTGTGTTACTGCTCACAAACATCGTCTGTGTTACTATTCACAAACTTCGTTTGTGTTACAGTTTATAGAATTCGTCTGTGTTATTGATAGCGCTATTGTCTGTGTTACTGTGCACAGACTTTGTTTGTGTTACTGTACACGGACTTCGTTTATGTTACTGTTCACAGACTTCGTAAAAAAATGAGACGGAAGTAAAATTTGACGAGAGTCAGAAATGAGATGGAAGAAAAAAATCAGACGATAGAAATGAGACGAAGGGAAGCCGAAAATAAGACGCAAGCAATGAGACGAAAAAAAAGATAGACCCTTCAGAAGATAAATTCGACCTTCAAGGTCTTCATGAAAGTTGTAGAGATTGAAGTGCTCTTTAAATCTATCCAAAGAAACCTTAGATTGGATTCCTATAGGAAAAGTTATACTAATATCCCCGAAGCAAGGATATGTGCAAAGTGTTGAGAAGATGACCCGATAGTGATAAGTCTGATGATGTTTCCGAAGGTTAGGCTCTGGGGAGCGGGGTCCCAATAGAGTTGGTATCAGAGCAAGCATGCATGAAAGGGTTAGACTCTGAAAACGGGGTCTGACATATTTATAGTATCAGAGTAAGTAGGAGTTAGATTCCGATAACGGGGTCCAACAATAATGAGGAGAGAACATAACAGAATAGAAGATATAGAGAGCTTGCGGCAGAAGGAGACATGAATAGTGGAGATGGACAATCATGTTTATTTGTCACATTAGCAAATAGTTAGGATAGAGAACAATACCGAGAAGGGAGGTGCAGTGAAGAGTAGAAAGGTGTTTCGACATTGGTTAGTTGTAGGGGCTGAAAATTTTTTTTGGGATAGACCCATTGAGGGCTAGACATCTCGACACCGGTTTGAAGGTGACATCGACATCGACGCCCGGGTTAAATGTATTTCTTTGATTTAGTTGATTCTTTCTCTCATTAGAAATTGATTATGATATCTTGTATGGATTGATTGAGTATTTAAATGATGATGATTTCAATACTCTATTGAATCATTTTTTATGGAAATTCATTGCTAGAATTAAATGCAATACATAATCGTTATATTCCCGATTCATGTGTAACATCTAATGGTTCCGAATCATTAGAGATAACATAACATAGGTTAAATAGTCTGAGCTTATGTGATTATTACCTAGATAGGTCTGTTTATTTGATTCGTAAGGCGCTTGTCTAGATAAATTTAGAGAGCTTATTCTAGGTTTCCCGATAGCTAGGGTTAATTAAGGAGCGCTTTGTAATTAACTATGATCTAAAGAAAAGCGGGATTAACATAGCTTATTATTAATTTACAACCGATAATTGTTAAGAGAGATAAAAGAACAACAAATCAATGAATTGTGCTTAATTAGAGTGTAGGCCGAGATTGAACCAAACAATCGGATCCCTACTAAATTCTCCAATTCTATCATTTTTTGCATGTTTTCTTTAATTTGTTTCCATTAGGTTTATTTTATTTTATTTTCTTATTAAATCCAAAACCCCCTTGTTACCTAAACATCAATTAATTTCATTTTATAAGCTAACCGAACACTCCTTGTGGGATCGACCTAGACTGATCACTGCTACAGTAATAGTCTAATTATTTTATTTTAACTAGTGTTATGACACACCTGTCAAATACATAGTTTTCAGAAAGCATTCGTAACATCATGATGTGACGGACTAGCATCAATACTCTGTGATGCACCAATATTCATCGTGTCCAAAATTTTTGTAATGGATTTATTTATCTCCATTGTTGCACTCTGTCTCTCTTGAATCAATTGCATCATATCGTCAAGCCTTTTATACATTATTGTAGATCATTCTACCCTTTTGGCGGAATCAGTTCTTGCACTCTTGTTACTTTATGAACTATCACTCTCCAAAACCCTTTTACATCTTCTTCTCTCACTCCCTTCATCATGTGTAGCTTAAAGGGTCGAAGTAGGTTCTCTCCACACTTCTTCCCAATTGTTTAGATCACTAGTCTCACCTATATTCTCATGATCATGATAGCCTGACAATTGGTGATGAGCATTATGACTTCAGGTAGAGAAGGAACATATACTTCCTCGTTGTCCTTATGGAGGGTCAGCCGCAGGACAAAATATAGTCTCTCCTCTGGCGAAAATTCTGAGAAGCTGATCCAACATACATTCAAGCTCAGGTATCCCTTCCTCTTTAAATGTTTTAAAATTGATATTTTCCTACAAAAAAATTAAATAACTTATATTTAACTAACTGTTTAGCATTAGGTAAAGAAAAATGACTTAAATTGGGGAAAAAGGGATAACCTTAATCTCCCATCCACCACTCCTCACTAACAGCAATTTTTCCTTTGTCATAATTCCATCCTAATCTCGTTTCTTTCCCTTTCAATTGTTTCCAAAGACTCCATCTAATTCTCATCCAATCAAACTTATTTTTAAGCTTAGTTTTATCCCATGGTAAGTTGGTTTATTTGTGAAACTCTTCCTCCACCTTTTTCTGTGGTAACAGTTGACAAATAACTCCACCGCGTTTTCCCTTACTCCTTTCAATATGTTAGTTACAAATGTCAAAAAAGATAAGAAGAGTTTCTTTTGGCCAATGAATCCTGCCTATATTATTCCCCCTTATCTTCCTCCTTTGTTTTCTTTTTGGGACGATGTCATCTAATCATATAAGATGAAAAAGGTTATATGCTAGTTAATTAATTTGCAATTGGTTTCACTACTTATTACTAACTTGAATTAGACTATTCCAACAAAAGAACTATTAAATAATTAAATAATATTAGAAAAAGATACATATAAATTTGTAAATATTAAATAATCAAGTTTTAATGCATTATTACGAAACCATCTAAAAAAGATTTGGAGAAGAATAAAATATCTAGAGAGAACATTCTTAAACATGAAAATAAAAAAGAGAGAGTTAGGGATAAAACAAAATGGTTGCAAGTTAGACTTTGGTGGAATGATAAGAGAAAGTTCTAAATTAACAAGGCCATTATAAAAAATAATGATACTTTTCTATTCATTAAATTTGACCTGTTTAAGATGGCATTTTAGAAACATGAGTGTGCGTTAAAATAAAAAATATTAGTGCGAACGTTTCCTTTTATAATTGCATATTTACTGTGAATAAAAAATTTATTAAATATTTTTCTATTAAATTACTGTTTATTTATATATAACAATTTAAGAAAATATAACTACATTTTGGTAAGAAAAGAAATAGTAAATAATTAAATAATATTAGTAAAGGATAAATATCAAATTGAAAATATTAAATAATCAAGTTTTAATGCATGATTACGAAACCATTTTAACAAGATTTGGAATAAACTATTTGCAAAATGAATCTTAATTTTGTAAAATTCCATCAATAAGGTATGTTAACAAAAATTAAGGATAATTGATATAAACTAATCACTGGCTCATTGCCTAAATGTAACATCCCGTTCCTGTATTAAGGGTTAGCACCTGGGAATATCGTATATGAAAAATATTATTAAGAGTTTAAAAAAATGCATTCATACTCATGCATAATATTAATATACACACACGTGAATTTAATCATTGCACACATTATAATAATTTGTTCATGGACTCATTTGACATTTTTCGAGTATAAATGATTGTTTTAATGTGATTACAATGTGAATTATGGATTATTTGTCTTGAAAATTGAGTTGATATGTTTAATTAGTGATTTAGAATGAAATTTGAGAATTTTCTGAAATGAAGGATATTTTTGGACTAGAAAAAATATCAAACGGCGAGACAATTGATGAATAGTAGTAGAAATAAGTGTCAGATGGCAGTAGAAATTTTTATGAATGACATTATGATTTAATGACATATGTCATTGAAAATTAGGAGTCAATTGGAATAAAAATTGGAATCAA
Organism: Erythroxylum echinodendron; assembly: GCA_027575705.1. Taxonomy (NCBI): domain Eukaryota; kingdom Viridiplantae; phylum Streptophyta; class Magnoliopsida; order Malpighiales; family Erythroxylaceae; genus Erythroxylum; species Erythroxylum echinodendron. The sequence goes on from JANZXR010082470.1 coordinate 4,999, forward strand.
ATAGACTGGTTGTTAAAATAGGGACAAATGGAATCATGAGAAAGTGACATGTGGCAAGTGACATACTTATATCCTAGATTTTTTTTCAAATGAAAGACCAACTCTAATTTGATCTTTCACTTGTTAATTACTTCTCTTTTCGTAAGTGCTTCTCTTCTTCATTTTCTTCATCTTTCTCTCCTTCTCACGACACTCTCTTCTTCAAGCACCAAAGTTGAACTTTGCTTTCTTCCATCACTAACTACTTAAAAGTTCTCGCTATCTTTTCCTTTTGATAAGAAACCCACCTATTCTACCTTGGTAAGATGATGATCATGGGATGCATGGGAGAAGCTACATTTAAGAGAGATTTTGAAGATCTTGAAGTAAACAAGTGAGTATAAAGCATTACTCTTCTTTATTTTTGAATAAAGCATATATGATGATAGTTTAGTGGTAAATGATCATGATAGAGGAGTTGAAAAATGTGTCACGTTTATGTTGAAATAAATAGATGTTTATTTTGTTTTAGTGTTTAAATGGCATTCATGAGTTGTTTTAAGGGAGGATTGATAGTTTAGAAATGGAATGAAGGTGATAATGGAATAAAACATATGTGCAAAAAATTGATGACGAAAATATATGTATAAATGTTATGTTTGGTGTTAATAATCAATCATAGAATATGTTTTGGTTGTGATTGATATTGAGTTGAATTGGAAGTAGGAATAAAGAAGAAATAATGAGGATATGAGCTAGAAATGATAGACTAAGCAAAAAAGATTAAACTAGGATGAAAATGAAGTTAAATGTGTGTTGGAATATGTTAGATGGAGTATTTTCACTAAACATGCATCTGTATTTTGGCCATATCTTGATATGTAGATATCCAAATGGGATGATTTTTAATTACAATTAAACTAGAGACATATGGATATATTTTTTAAGGAGGAATTTAATTTTAAATATGTTTTTAAGAGTCTTGAAATTTGTCTTGAAGTTAAGAACTTTGTGCTGACGTGGTGTAAGAATAGCCTGTAGTATTTTAGTATAACTTGTAAAATATTGAACCAAACTGCATGAATTTGATGTTATTAAAAACTTAAGACATACAAGAACAGTTGTTTATAAGAAGGTGTTGCCTAAATACCTCATTTTCTAGGTCATAATGGTCATACAAAATTGACCTAAAAATCTGTCCTGAGAAAAACTGGAAAACTGCAGAATAAATGGGTGATTAGTTTCTGTCATGATCGTGGCAGAGAGTGACTTTTCATGGTAATGTTTTGATTATGCAATGGTTGAACCAATTAAGGATGAGATATATATCTATGATGCTTTTGTACTTAATTGGGGCTTATAATGAATGTAATTTGATGTTGAAAAAGTTGGTTAAATGTATGATAAGAGATCTTGATGTTATACTTTAAGGAAAATGTTGTTGATGGCAATGCATCTAAATGTGAAATGTTAGAGTGTTAAATGAGGACATAACATAGTGAATGAATTGTTTAATGCTTTATGAATGAGATATGTTATGGAAAAAGGATGGGATTTAGTTGAATGTGATAAATTAAATGAGTAGAAGTTGAGAGTTTAATGCAATCAAGTTGGTATTTGAATTATTGTGGAATGATGTTGTGTTAGAGGAAGTGAATTCTAGAGAAATTGGTGTTAAAATATATGTTGAATTTGGATGAATGGAAGAGGAAATTTTCAATACATGATCGTGGCCCTCACCCCACGATCGTGACCTGACAAAAATAGTTTCTGTCACAATCGTGGCCCTTACAGCACGATCGTGGCTAGCCCCAAAATGTTTCTGTCAAGAAGAGTTGTCTTTTGAGTGAAGTTTGAACCAATCAGTGGTAGGGTGTTTCCATATGATGTAATTAGATTTGAATGAGATCTTAAATGAACCTAGTTGATGAAAAATGAGGTGATTAAAGTGAGTAAAGTACATTAGGTATTAAAGAATGATTGAAAGATGTTATTAAAGGATTATGAGATACAAATAAAGGAAATGCACCTGGGATTGCCAATATGAGCATGCATTATACATTACACATATACATATGTGTATAATTGAATGTTTATATGATTGTGTAATTAATAATTTATGTGCAATATATATATTGCATAATGTTGTTATATAGGACAGAACGACAACATCCAGTCATTTATGGAAGCTAATGATAATTTGGAGCGTACTGTGAGTAACCTAAGATGGTCTCACCTTGATTATTGAATTGACATATGATGTATATGTACTGATTTCTGGACATAAAATGCCCAAGGTGTTTAATGCATGAATAATACATTGAAAGTGCTCTTTGATTGTGAATGTGATGCAGGACAATCGTTGAATGGGCTGTGATATCGTTCATGAAGATTAAAAAAAATCAGAATATTCAAATCTGCATTAACCACTCACGCAAGAATCAATTATATTTAAAACCTATTTGCAAAGTTCTGAATACAATGCTTTTATAGACTGCTGCAATACTAAGTATACTCTGAATAGGAAACTAACTCTGAATAGGAAAACTAATTCTACTTGGAATAGGAAACCTAAATCTATTTGAAAAATTAATCCTTATAAGAATAGGAAAGATAAAATCATGATATGTTTAGAACTTCTACTTGTCATTGTCGTGGTCCTCCATCATTCGCCCCTACTGGAAAAGGAACTCGTCCCCGAGTTAGGTTGATACAAATCTTTAGGAGGATAGAAAATGGAAAGATCCGTTACATTGAATGTTTTGGAAATTTCCATTTCAGCTGGTAAGTCTACCATATAGGTGTTGTCATTAATCTTTTTTAACACCTTGTACGGACCATATTTCTTCAGCTTCAATTTACCATGACCATCCATTGGTAACCTCTCCTTTCTTAAGTACACCATTACCTGATCTCCAACCTCAAATACTTATGTCTTCTATGCTTATCTGCAGTTGTTTTGTAAATCAGATTGCTTTTCTCTAAAGATTGTTGTACCTCTTGAAACAAATTGGTATAGTTCTCAGTGAAGGCAAAAACAACATTATTGGTCTTCCCATTAGATGGTAGCTTAATAAGATCTACAACATGCCTAGGAACTTTGGTATCGACAATTACAAAAGGACTTTTTCCAGTTGATCTACTAATAGAACTATTGTATGCAAACTCAGCTTAGGCTAATGCAAAGTCCCATTGTCCCTTCTTGTCTCCACAAATGGAACGAATTAGATTACCCAACGAATGGTTGACAACTTTAGTTGACCATCGGTTTGTGGATGTGCAGTGCTACTAAACTTTAATTCAGTGCCAAATCTCTTCCATAAAGTCAACCAAAATGGTTCCAAGAACTTGCTGTCTCCATCCAAAGTAATAGACAAAGGTACCCCGTGCAATCGAACTACCTCTTTAAAGAACAACTTGGCTATGTGATGTGAATTGGTTGTCCTCCTATAAAGAAGAAAGTGAGACATCTTAAAGAATGAACCTACCACAACAAACACGGAATCATTTCCTCATTGCATTCTAGGTAATTGTAGTACAAAATCTATAGAAATATCATCCCATGGTGCTTGAGGAATAGGAAGTGGCATATATAAGCATGTGTTTTGCTTCCTTCCCTTGTTTATTTGGTACACGGGGCTTCTTTGCATAAACTTTCCAGCATCTCTCTTTAACTGGGTCCATTAGTAACGTTCTTCCAAATTAGCTATAGTCTTATCTCTACCTATGTGGCCGCTTAAATCTCTCTAATGGAGTTCTCTAATCAACTTGTCACGTAGAGATCTTCTTGGAATACATAACTTGCTCCCTTTGAATAGATAATCATCTTGGACTAGGAATTCACCCAATGGTTGATTAAGTATATATTTGTCCAAAGCTACCCAAAGTCTTCATCACCCTCATATAATTCCTTGAGTTGTTCAAAACCTGGGATTTCAGGAGCAATTGTTACTAGCAACGTAGCTCTTCTACTTAGTGCATTTGCCACTCTATTAGTCACACCAAATTTATGCAAATGACATAATTGAAACATTCAAGATAAGCTGCCCACCTTGCTAACATAGAATCAACATGCTTTTGCCCTCTATAGTGTTGTAATGCTTGATGGTCAGAATATACAATGAACTATTTAGGAAGTAGACATATCTCCTATATTTTAAGGACTCTAAATACCGCGCAGAGTTCTTGTCGTTAAGGAGACCATTTCTTTCTAGCTTCACTTAACTTCTCACTAAAGAAAGCAATAGTCCGTCTCTCTTGTGAAAGAATTAATCCAATGCCGACTCCACTAGCATCACATTCAAGCTCAAAATTTTTATTGAAATCTGGAAAGGAAAGAACGGGGACGGTAGATAGCTTCTCTTTAATCAATTCAAAGCTTTGATCTGCTTCCTCATCCTATTGAAATCTATCCTTCTTCATGCAATCAGTTATGGGTGCTATGATACTGTTGAAATTTTGTATAAACTTTCAACAAAAAGTAGCCCATGGAAACTCCGTACTTCATTGATTGTTTTAGGTGTAGGCCAATCTCGAATAGCTTTAACTTTTTCTTCATCCACGTGTACACCGGCACTACTCATAATAAATCCTAGAAAAACTAGTCTATCTACTAAGAATTCACACTTCTTTATATTTACATAGAGCTTATTCTCTCTTAAAGCTACCAAAACTTGTCTAAGATGAGATATATGATCAATTACGTTTTTACTATAAATTAAGATATCATCAAAGTATACTACCACAAAATGAGATAAGAAAGGTTTTAAAACTTGGTTAATAAGCCTCATGAATGTTTTCGGTACGTTGGATAAGCCGAATGGCATGACCAGCCATTTGTACAATCCGTCTTTTGTTTTGAAAGTTGTCTTCCATTCATCCCTAGGTCGAATACAAATTTGGTGATAACCATTCTTCAAGTCAAGATTTGTGAAGATTTTAGAGCCATGTAATTGATCTAAAACATATCATCAAGACTAGGAATGGGAAATCAATACTTCACGTTTATCTTGTTGATTGCATTACTATTCACGCACATCCTTTAACTTCCATTTTTCTTTGGTGTTGATAAGGCAGGGCAGGTACAACATAAGGGAAGGGATGATACTTTCTTGTATATGTCCCTTTCGTAATAATTCTTGAACTTGCTCCCATAACACTTCATTCTCCTTAGGACTCATACGATAGTGGGGTAGATTTAGTAGGCTAGCACCAGTAACAAATTCAATGCAATGCTGAATATCTCACATTGGTGGTAATTCAGTAGGTTCAGTTGTAACATCTTCAAATTCAGCTAATAACTCTTGAATCTATGTTGGGACAACTTATTCTTGTTGCTCCACGCCTTTCACCACTAAGGCTACAGCTGTTCTAGCTTCTTTCATAGCTCCCATGAATTCTCCTTCCTCAAGTGACACCGTTAGCAGGAGCTTCTCTGCTCTCTTAGGGTTGTCTTCACTCTTATTTGGAACGATAACAATCTGCTTTGTATTCCATGTAAACATATAAGTATTGTCCCGACCCCTATATGTTGCATCTACATCAAATTGTCATGGTCGTCCTAGAAGAGCATGGCAAGCATCCATCTCTACGACATCACAAAGAACTTCTGCCTTGTAAGTTTTCCCTAATGATAAAGGCAATCTACATTGCTCCTTTATCTTCATGCTTGGGCATTTCTTGATCTAACCAATGTTGTATGGGGCTGGATGTGGTTCGGTTTTGAGCTTAAGATGCTCCACCAATCTCTTAGACACCAAATTCTCACAACTACTGTAACACCCCTTACCATAGGGTACGCACCGGAACGCCCGCAGGTCATTCCGGTACATATCCTATGATAAGGGAACGCTACGTGTTATTACTATAATCACTCCACATGGCATCACATTAATTTGAACAATAAAGCATTAATTGTAAACCACAATATTTTTAAA
>JANZXR010082481.1:0-10913 GCA_027575705.1 Erythroxylum echinodendron
AAGGGGGATTTGTTACCTAAGATGGGGGAGGGGACTCTGTTAATGAGGTATGTGTCATGTAGGACACAATTTTCCCAAAAAATGGTAGGTAGATGAGGTTGTAGTTTCAGGGCTGTTGCCAAGTTTAAGATATGTTGATGCTTCTATTCTACTCTTCCATTTTGTTGTTGTATTTCAACACATAAGGTTTCATGCAATATTCCATGTTCATTGTAGAAATTTGTCATAGCAATTTAAATGCCATTTTCATTTCGAATGTACTTGATTTTATATTAAATTGTCTTTCAACATAGGCACAAAAGGTTTGCTGCAAATCTCTGTTTTCAGTTTTATGTTTTATCATATAAATCTATGTTAATATGCTATGGTCATCTATAATAATTAAAAAAAAATTATGTCCAAGGCTAAAAGGTAACCCTGTTTGATTCCATTGGGACGTATCCCTGCATCTGGCACGAGGGGGTTGGCCGGAGTCAATGTGTTTGTGTCTTACGACGGAGGCAAAACCAGCTCGCACTGGTCGTTACAAACACCAATGGGTTGTTTCAGGTTGTTTTAGCAATACTTGACGGTGTTACTTTTGACCCTTCTTTTTGTGCCATATATGTGCTTTTGACGGTGTTACTTGACAGTGTCTCTTCTCTTTCCCTATATTCTGTTCTTCTTATTCAGTTTTTTTCTTCGAACGGTAAAAATAATGCTAAGAATGGCTGTAAGAGCCTCATGATTATAGCTGCCATAAGCTAAAAGGTCTCGAGATTGCAACAAACTCTTTTGCTTAGTTTTGTATTGAGCAAGAACATACAAGCGTGGAAGTCAGTGAAGACTCTGAAGAATAGGAGTCAAAAGAAGAAGAAGAAGAAGAAGAAGAAGTGGAACATATGTTCACTGCTTCTGGAACCTTACAATGTGATTTGTACCGGTATATAAGTGACTCATATTTTAAATGGATAGTGATGTGAAAGCCAGCGACAGAAAGCTTCGTTATTTTTGGAGACACCGGAAGACTAGTTCTTTGGAAGGAAGCCGGATTTAAGGGTTTGCTTATATTAGGTCTAGGTTTGATTCTCTTCAATAAAAATATTTCCTTCTACTTGAAAAATTGTTACTTTTATTTTTTTTTCAAGGTAAATGGAGTATGTGAAGGACGGTGGGCTGAGGGGTACATGTCTTTATGAATGCTCCTATTCGTTGGTGGAGGTAAGGGGTGGCAGTTCCAGCCACCCTTATATTTTGTATTTTGTATTTTGCATTTGTGTTTTCATGTATGGCAGTGCGATATGTGTTATATATATGTAGTTGTTATTTTGCTTATTTTAATTTTTCTGTGTGGTATGTTCTGCATGGTTTCCATCGTAGTTAAGGTTGGTTTTATCTCCCTGTTTCTCAATTACTTGGCCATTTTATCCATGATGACCTGGTAAACTGGGTTGGGTTCTCTCCTACTTAACTAAATAGCGTGCGTAATGGGACTTGCTTTTGCACAAGATTTGCTCAAGCTCATCTTCTTTGCACAGCATGCAACTTTTGGGACAAGGGGGATAACACAGCGATACATACACGGCAAATGATAAATGCCCTTACATTTGCGTAGGGTTTTGTGGCTCTATCACACGTCACCTCAGGATGCTTTCTTGAGCATCCTAACAAGTTCAGCTGTTGTCTATCAGAAGAAGTCATTTCGCCTACTGTTGCGATTTGTTGAGATGCCACTTACGTTTTAAGTTGTGAAAACTCTCTCTTTTCTATTTTAGGCCATCAACCTCTTGCAAATTACCTTTTCTTCTTACTTCACACCTCACTGATCTTTTGCCCACACTCTCTTTCAATATTTTCTCCTTGAACAAGAGTATGTGCGAAACACTCCTGCTTTCAACGGGGCCAAGTCATGTATTGACGCATATCAAGCGTTTTTTCAAGCACATTTCAGACAGCCTTTGCTTTCATCTGGATTTTCTTCGTGCACTTGCTTTCTTGTGGGTTTTCTTCATGCCTTTGCTTTCATGTAGATTTTATCTTTGGAGGTGTTGCTTACAGCATCGTTCCACTCCATTTTTCTGTAATTATATTTTAGTATTGTGGTAATAGTCGGATCAAGTTTTTAGAGACTTCTTAGGAGAAGACCTGAGGGATGAGTGAAGGCCTGAGACAGGAGGATGTCTTCAATTCGCGCGATTGGAACCAGTGCGAGTGGGTCAGTTCGTGTAGTATGCTGGGATAAAAATGGCAAGGACATACTAAGATTCGGCTCTTGAAACATTAGGACCCTAACGGGTAAGTCCTTAGAATTAGTGGACATCTTATAAAAATATAGGATACATATAGCCTACATTTAGGAGACAAAGTGGTCAGGAGCTAAAGCAAAGGAGATAGGTGGTTTCAAACTATGGTACTCGGGAAGTACTCGGAAGAAGAATAGGGTAGGTATCCTGGTGGTCAAGGAACTTATAAGTAGAGTGGTGGGGATTATAAGGATAGATGATAGGATTATGGTGGCTAAAATTTTTTTTAAGCAATATGGTTCTTAATGTCGTTTGCGCATATACACCTCAAGCGGGTTCAAACATTAAACAAAAATGCCCGTTCTGGTAGACGTTAGAAGGGGTGTTGCAACAATTCGCTGATACGGAGCAGAGCATCCTTGGAGGTGATTTTAATGGGCATATAAGAGCTAGTACAGAAGGATATACAGGTGCCCATGGGGGGTTCAGATATGGCATTAGAAATGATAATGGGATTGCTTTATTGGACATGGCCGTGGCATATGAGTTAGACATAGCAAATTCCCTTTTTAAGAAAAATGAAGTGCACTTGGTAACTTTTCAGAATAGCACCTCCAAAACACAAATAGATTATCTCCTTGTCAGGAGCGGTGCCAGATCATAGTGTAAAGATTGCAAAGTACTACCGGCTGCATGCATATCGACTCAGCATAAATTGCTGGATTTCAGGATTAAAGGATGGAGGTCATAACTTTTTACCCTGTAGTGTCATAGAATTAGGTGTTGGAGGTTAAAAGGAGACAAGATGGAACAAGTTATGATACAAGTTCGGTCAAATGCAATATGGTTTGTGAGTGAGGATGCAAATCTGATGTGGGAGCGTGTCACTGCTGTATTATGTGCAACTGCCACATATCACCTAGGGGTATCCAAAGGGGTTCCCAAAGGGCAAGGAGGAGGGAGGATGGAAGGTTGGTGGTGGTCAGGCGAGGTCCAAGGGACGATTAAGGCAAGGAAGAGAGCTTTTAAAGATCTTTTAGCTAATTCAACGGAAGCGGAGAGGGAAATTGACAGAGTAAGGTATGGATTGGCAAAACGGAAGGCTAAGAAAACTATCGCAGTGGCTAGAGGGGAAGAATATGAGACGATGTACAGGGACTTAGATATGCTAAGGGGTGCACAAAAGATTTTCAAGCTAGCACGAGATAGGGCGCATGGGACGAAGGATTTCAACCAAGCTTGTTGTATTCGGGATGAAGCAGGATAAGTACTCATAAGAGGAGATGGAAAATTTACTTTCACGGCTTGTATAACGAAGAGATAGTGGGCAACGTAGAGTTAAGAGAACCTTCTGTGAAAGGTCATGTTCAAGACAAGTGTGCATAGGTAAGGATTACAAGGGGAGAAATTAAGAAGGTGTTGAGAGGGATGGGGAACGGAAGGGCCGTGGGGCCAGACGAGATCCCAATAGAGGTATGAAAATGGTTAGGATTTGTCGGTATTGTATGGTTAGTACAACTCTTCAATGTGATTTTAAAGTTAGCTAAAATGCTAGATGAATGGAGATTAAGTAGGTTGATCCCCTTATACGAGGCCAAAAGGGACATCCAAGAATGTCACAACTGTAGAGGCATCAAACTAATAAGTCATACCATTAAGCTGTGGGAGGAGGTAATTGAAAAGAGAATCCAAAGAGTTGTTTCTGTATCGGCCAACTAATTTAGATTTATGCCTGGTAGGTCCACGAAAGAAGTGATACATACTCCGTAGACTCATGGAATGCTACAGGGAACAACAACGGGATTTGCATATAGTTTTTATTGATTTGGAGAAGGCATATGACATGGTTCCTAGAGAACTCTTATGAAAGTTTTTGGAGGCCAAGGGCATTCCTATCACCTATATTAAAGTAAGTAGGGATATGTATGACAGAGTTTTGACTAGCGCAAGGATGATAGGAGGAGACACGGAAGCGTTTTCTATCAATGCTGGTCTGCATCAAGGATCTGCGTTAAGTCCTTTGTTGTTCACAGTAGTGTTAGATGAAATTACTAAACATATTCAAGGAGAGGTACCTTGGTGTATGTTATTTGCAGATGATATTGTCCTAGTGGATGAGAGCAAAGAGGGGTCAATGCCAAGTTAGATTGCTGGAGAGATGTGTTAGAGTCGAAAGGTTTTAAAATGTGCAGGTCTAAGACGGAGTATGTAGCATACAACTTTTCTGGAAACCAGATGGCACATGAGGTGGCGGTATCAATTGGTACCGATGTTATACCACAGAGGACAAGTTTTAAGTATCTCGGGTCTGCATGCAGAGTGATGGTAATATCGATGCCGATATAGTACGTCGTATTAGATCAGGATGGGCAAAATGGAGGAGTGAATCAGAGGTTCTATATGACAAGAAGATTCCTTTAAAACTCAAGGGGAAGTTTTATAAAACCTGATTCGTCCAACCGTGTTATATGGGGCAGAGTGTCGGCCTGTCAAGCGAAGGTATATAAGATAGTTGTTTTTAGAAGAAATGCATATACTTCGGCGGATGTGTGACATTACAAGGAGAGATAGGGTACGGAATCGGGTGGTGAGAGATAGACTACAGGTAGCCCGCTTTGCTGACAAGTTGAGAGAGACTAGACTTAGGTGGTATAAGCATGTGCATAGGAGGCCCTCTAATGCTCCGATACGAAGCTGTGAGGGAATAACAGTTAGTGAATATAAGAGGAGAATAGGAGGCCTTACAAGAACTAGCGGGAAGTGATCAAAGAGGATATAACAGAATTAGCACTTAATGAGGTAGTAGCTAGAAATAGAAAAGTTTGGAGTGATCGAATAAGGGTAAAGGATTAATCTGTGTAAAGGATTAACCATCTTAGATACTCAAAAGTAGTACAGTAGTTACTAGGAGATGCTAGGGCACGATGTGCTGTTTGCACGACAGATGCGGGGGGACAGTAGGGGTCATACTAGCAGCGTCTCTGAGGAAGGTCCCCTTACTTACTGAGAGACATGAAGGGATTGGACTTTGTAGCCTATTAGGTTCTTGCAGATCTGGCCTCCTTCAGGTATTCTCCATTACTTGTATTTTCGTTTATTTTCTATTGTTATTTCTATAACTTGCATAATTCGTATATTGTCTCATTTACATGTGGGTCCACCGAAAATAGCCTCTTTATTATGTAGGGGTAAGGCTGCATACTATCGGACCTCCTCAGATCCTACTTTATTGTGGGATTTTGAACTGGGGGATGATAATAATTATGATGATGATGATGATAAGGCCCCCAGATATTGATATGAATTAGATCAAAACAGGAATTAACAATAGATTTACTAAAAAGGAAAGACAATCTTTTCTGTTTAGCAAAGTGACAAGTATCGTATTAATCTGTAAAATGAAAAATAACAGAATTATCTATTCTAGAGAGTGTGTGAATTCTTTGATTTGATAGGTGGCCTAATGTGCCAAAGTTGCTTCTGTTGTGAGGAAATGCTGCAAAGGATAGGGCTGGTGTCTAGTGCAACTAAAGAAAGGCAGCAGAGACCATTTTTATGTCTAGCAAAACCAATCATCCTCAGGGATTTGGTGTCCTAAATTGTGGAAGAGTTAGAAGAAAAAGTCAATTGACAATGAGAAGAATTGGTAAGTTTACTTATGGATATTAAGTTAAAAGAGAAAATGGGGACAAAGAACACATCAAAGAGAGTAAGGGAAGGGATTTGTACATTTCCTTTGTGTGTAAACTGTTCTCCATTAGGTAATTTAACATTCAGGTTGTTAACTATTTCGTAGGTTAAGAAATATTCTAAGGAACAAACTATGTGATCTATGGCTTCAGAATCAAGGATCCAGGAGGATGACCATATAGAAGAAGGAAGATTAGATTTGAGTGTAATTTTGTGATCAGTTAAGGCAGTATTGACCTGTCCAGTGACTATAGATTTTCCTTTGGATTCTTTGTCTTTGTACAGTTATTGCATGAGTTGTGCATACTCATCTGCTGTTAAGTTATGACCAAGAGCACTTAGTGAAGAAGATTGTCCACTAGCAAAAGCAATGTCAACATCTGATGCCTGTTTTTCTAGGTAAGTTTCCACGGAATTGATTGCCTTATGCCTGCTTGAATTAGAATCTCTACTTTTGGTATTATTTCTATTACTTAACGAGAAATTTGGTGGAAAACTATGTTTCTTGCAGCACTTAGCTTCTATATGCCCGATATTCCCACAAAAGGTACAAATAGGTCTTTTGTTTTATTGGTAGTGTCGTTTAGGATTTGTTTTAGCAACAAAAGCTTGAGGTTCAGTAATAGGTGAGGGGGATAGATTATGGTTTAGGTTGTTTAGTTGTTTCTCATATTGGGCTACTATAGCAAAGGTCTTTTTAATAGTAAACAGACGGTCTATCAACATAATATGGGACTTGACAGTGGCATATGATTCTTTTAGCCCCCTAAGAAACCTAATAACATAATCAGCATCTTGGTAGGTTGTAATAAAGTTCTGGTGGTCACAAGAGCATTGAGGTTGACAGCTACATTTGGGTATAGGTCTAAGGTAAAAGAATTCCTCCTATAGCATTTTGAGATGAGTATAGTAATTAGAAACAGAAAGAGTACCTCGTCGAAAACTATAGATTTCCTTTTGTAGTTCAGATATTTGGAAGGTGTCTGTTTGAGAGAATCTACCTTCCAGGTCTTTCCAAACCTCCATAGCTGTTTCAAACCATATAACACTTTGGGCAATTGAATTTGAAACAGATCTAAGTAACTAGGATAAAACCATTGTGTTGCACCTTTTCCAATAATCAAATAGAGAATCATTTCTTTTTGGAGTAGGGATAGTGCTATCAATAAATCTTAGTTTATTTTATGATAAAAGGGTCATTCTTATTGATCTGGCCCATGAGTGATAAGTTGTGCCACTTAATAAAGATGAAACAAGAATGAGAGATGGGTTTTCACTAGGATGAAGATAGTAGGGGTTGGTTGGGTGGTCTTCTGGTTTTATAGTGTTTTGATTCTGCTGAGATTGATTCGTAGTAATGCTAGTGTATGAATGAGCACCTGATATGATGAAACCAACCAAAAAAAAAGAAGAGAATGGGAGTAGAAACGGAGAGCAGAAAATCATTCAAGAGAAAAATGTTGGTAGATAAACGAAGCTACTAGCAGTATAGAGTGAACCAAATTCTCTAATACCATGACAGAAAAGGAACAAGAAAGCAAAAAATGCTTTTTGTTTCTGTGATTAAAAGGCTATTATATAGCCTTGATGTACAGAGAATGCTAACAAATTATTGTAACAGAAATTGGTTGTACAACTAATGAAGATTCTCTAAATAAAAATAAAAAGGAATTAAGAAATAAAACCCAAAGAAAATGAAACAAGGAAAAGACCCGATAGCCCGAAAAGTCCAAAAGATAGGCAGATAATATAGGGAAAAGAAGAAATTAGGCTTCGTCATTTTGTTTGGGGTCTGTTAAGAAATTTTAAATATTTCTCAAAGTTAATATGAAAACTCAATTTTAAAATTTGACAATTGAATGTAATTGTAACTAGAATTGCTAGACTAACATCTAATAATAAAACAGTACTTGTTATGTTAAAAATAAAAAATTTATCTCATTTATTCATGTAACATCTCTATGATAAAAATTAAAATTGTAAACCAAATGTTGTTGTCATTACATGAACATGATAATAATTATACGTGAATGGAAACATATATATATATATATATATATACACATATTCACCTTTTAATTGTAACGTATCATGTAATTTCCCTTGTATGCGTTGGATATTAAAACAAATTAGTGTTCGGTGAAAATTATGATTTATATATTTGAAATGGCCATAACTTGAATTTTCATTGATGAATATGGAGTTGACATAACAAAGAGAATTTCTATTTAACAAAAAATTCAAAAATTCAGGTAAATAACAAGGATAAAAAAAGATGAGATATGCTTTGAATTTGGTGAAGAGTTAAATTAAAAAAGTTAATCAGCATTAGACATGGTCATAGGATTTTTGTTACTATTATACTACACAAAAAAGATCTCTAAGATAGAAAAAAGTTGGTGTTACTGGTGTCAGAATCGTGACATGTTTTTGGATGATAAGTAGAAATAAAGTTTTAAAATCCCTAAGCTTTTGTGAAAACTAAGTTTCATTAACCTAAGGCTTTTGTGGTAATTAAGTTTAAATATAATTAGAATTCTTACAAAAAACCCTAGTCTATAAATAGTTTGATAAACGGTTTTGTAATATAAACTTAAAGTCCTTTAAGGAAATATTTTGGAGAGAACACGTAACAGGTTGTATAAGATTATATTGTAGTCATACTTCTCCTTTAATCATCTTTGTCACAGTAAGAGTTATGTTTCCTTGCTCATTCATATAGATCACATATATTGGTCAAATCATATAAATTTTTGTATTCTTTATTTCCTTTTTTTCTTATATTGCTTTGTTAATTGAAAATTAGTACTAGAATTAAGGTTTCATTTTTAGGTTGTCTCTTCACAAGTTTGATATTGAGAAATTCAACATATTGAATTATTTCACTTTATGAAAGATGAAGATAAGAGTGATTCTTATTCAACTAATATATCTAGTAGCATTGGAAGATGAAGAAAAACTGTTAGAGAATTTATAGGAAGAATAGATTCTATCAAGATTGCATATTATAATACTATTAAGTTTGGGTAACAAGATCTTAAGAGAAGTGATTAATGAAATAACTATTTCTTTATTATGGAAATGACTTGAAAGTATATATTAGAAGCGAATATCTATAATAATTTATATAAACAGTGGCATTTAGATACCTTATCTAATGAGAATAAGAATTTCATTTATACCATATTATATGCTAGGAAGACCATTTCTATTAAGGATATGAAGGATGTTATGCAATTTAAAGAATTAAACAAAAAGTCTCTGGCATATATGAATATGTATTAGATTTAGTAGAGTAAGAAATAAGGAAGGAGATTTTCATAATAGGAGTAATTCAAGATCCAAATTGAAGACTGTATTTATTTAGTATTTTAAATGTAAAGTTAAAGGGATATTTAAGAGGGACCATCCATAGTGCGAGAAGTGAAATGTAAAAGATGAAACATATGGAGAAGTAAGTGTTCGTTATAGTCTATAAGAGTTTTGATGAAGAGAACAGAGAAATGAAACATAAAAGAGGAAACATATGGAGACGTATGTGTTCATTATATTCTATAAGAGTTTTGATGAAGAGAATGGAAGAGGCAGTGATGTCTTGTAGTAAGCAATTCTGATTCTATAAACAGGTGAAAAATAGAAATTAGCACCACTTATCATATGATTTTTAATCTAGATTGGTTATGCTCTATTAAAGAAGGAATGGTATTATCAAATTGGTGATGATTGAGAACGTGTTGTCAAAGGTAGTGGCTCATTATATATCAAAATGCATGATGGAATTGATAAGACATTAGATGCTTAGTATGTTCCTAAACTTTCAAAGGATCCAATTTCTGATTTCTGTAGGATTCATAATAGTTAAGGGTATAAGTTTTCTAGTAATGATAGGGTAGCTCAAAGTGGTAAAATTTGCATTAACTATGATGAATTAAAAATTACAACATGACATCCATTTCTTAGTAGGAAATATAATAATAAGATTGATAGTAAGATCTCAATCTTTAAGGAAGAATGATGATAGTAAAATGGTACAGAACATGCAAGAAATAACGATAATTCATAAGGGGAGCTTATTAGAGGATGAAAAATATAAGAAGGTATATAAGTTTTGCAGGCTTGGTAAAATTTCTAAGGTAATCTTCAAGGATATAGTTCTTAAGAGGAGACATATGTTGAGGAAAACATATTGAAAAGAAGTCCTAGGGTTAATAGTGAGCAATATTAGTTCAGATATAGTACTAGAATAACATCAATAGATACTAATAGGGCTAAAAATTATAGTTTATGAGATAGAACAATGCCAAGAAGAAAGCATCAACATAGTATAGTTAAAGATACAAAGAGAAGGACCATCAATTATCCAGGGAGATATAATTGGGGAGACTCAAACACGTATGCTCTAACCATTAATGATAAGGATGAAACTATTTTTCCAGGCATTGAGGAAATTAAGGGGAAAGATAGATAGATAGGAGTTTTGGTGAAGAATGTAAGGTTTCACAAGATCAGGAAATTAATTGCATATGGTCATATCTTATTGAAAAATGTTCGAACTTTAAAGGATGCAGCTGACATGTTGATAATTTTTTTTTCCTGAAACTTTTTTTAAGTATAACATAGACATGTTAAATGTTTATGCAACTTGAAGCTCATATAGGTATATATGACAAGGAGTGTTTCTTAGTTAGACATTAGATTATTTAAGTAAAGGTAGAAAATTATGAGATATATGGGCATTTTTGAGGTATTTGCCAGGTTACATGCATTTCAGAGAGACCAGGTTGGAAGGACCAATGTTTAGGACCAAGTTTTGGAGTATTCGAAGCATAATTTGGGTTTGGAGACATGAAGTGTACATGCATGGATTTTAAATGAATTACTTGCTATGTTTGAAATTGTGTTCATAAATTGAAATTGTTCTGCGTGACTTGAACTGTTTTTGTAACCCCTTTGAAACTGCTGTGCAAGAGTTAAAGATTTCCATTGGTTTCGTGTATCAGG
>JANZXR010082560.1:0-10909 GCA_027575705.1 Erythroxylum echinodendron
TAACTTCTCCGATTGACCTCACTTGGGCCTGTTTCTCAGGTCCGACCCGTTCTAGGGAAACGGGATGTTACAATAAATCTGAATCTTCTCATTGACATGTTTATTAACTTGTAACAAGTCGACTACACCTATTAAATGAAGCAACATTATCTTACTTTAGAGGGTTAATTACTAAAAAAAAAACTCAAACTTTTGTCAAAATTTCAATTATAGCCCAAACTTTAAAAAGTAGCAATAAAATGCCTAAACTTTCAATTTTTTTCAATTCCAGCCCGAACTTCAAAAAGTAGCAATAAAATGCTTAAACTTTTAATTTTTTTCAATTCTAGCTCGACGTTAGTGTTTCTGTTAAGTTTGCTGACGTGGCTTGCTATGTGTTTCAGAAACCTTAACTATTAATACCGTCAACCAAAATTAACACAACAAATAAAGATTAATGAAACGATGTCATTTAATCACATAACTGAAATAACATCGTTGTTTAAAAATGGCCTAAATCAGATTACCCAGCCTCGACAACCATACGCTTTAATTTTAGTTTTTCACTTCATTTTTAGTTTATTCTCTTGATGCCCTTACCCTTCAATTTTCAAATTATGCAGCCCAAACGCCCTCACACTAAGGACATCAGGAGAGCAAACTAAAAACGAAGAGCTTACTGGTGTAGTATACTGTAATGCGAGAGTAGTTTGGAATGTCAGAAGAACAAACAGAAAACAAAGGGCTTAGGACATCAATAAGCCAACATATAAAATCGGGTTAAAATTGAAGAAAATTGAAATTTTAACATTTATTGTCACTTTTTAAAGTTTGGGTTAGAATTGAAAAACTTTGAAGAAAATTGAAAGTTTAAGCATTTTATTGCTATTTTGTAAAGTTCAACCTATAATTGAAAAATGAAGAAAGTTTAGGCTTTTTTTAGTAATTAACCCTATTTTAGAACCTTATGATATATGTTAAGCAATCCATTTAATTCTTGCTTACTGGTTTGGAAAAAAATATAAAATATCGATCTAACTTGTATTTTTCCTCTTTCACATTCCTAACCAACAGATTAAACATACTGTATATAAAAGCTAAAAATCACCAAAATTGTATACTTACTCACAACTATTTTCCAAAATTTAAACAATTAAATATAGTAGGAGAAGTATTTTATAAATTTATAAATATTATATATATGTGACTCATTATATAATATTAGGCAATTAGTTTGTAAATAACTTTGTAATCTATATGGCATTCCAAAAGAGCCAAAATGATTAATATTTTTATAACATAGATTTCAATATGAGTGAATTTCAAAGTTTAAAATTCCATTAATAATTCAAATGTAATGTAAATAATAAGATCTTTTATATCTTTCAGGATTCAATTTCATAAAAATGCAAGAAAATAATTAATATAATTATATAAACAAACATTATATGTAACCCTTTCTAAGTCATTAGTCATTATATAAACAAAATAATAAATATTATGTAACCTTAATCATTAATTCTCTGTATAGAAAATTACTAAATAAGTAATAAACCAGTTAGAGCAGGAGTTGGTGACATTGCGATGGTGCTTAGAGTTTGCAATGGCAGAGTTGGAGCATGTGGCAGTCTGGTGGGTACTGGCGACGATGATAAAGTTGAAGGCAAGGCTAGATCCATAAGCTGGCGATAGACAAATGATAATGGATTGTGAGAGAGAGTGAGACTAAGAGTTGGGGATAATGGGAGTAGATAACGGAGTGGGGGACTGTTTTTCTAAGAACTAAGACTGAGAGAGGCTGAGGATGAGGCTGAGAGCTGAGAGCTGAGAGCTGAGAGTGAAAGGGAAAGGGAGTGACCAACTACTGTAGTGTTGTGCCGCTTTGTTGTGTTATTACCTATGGGTAGTAGACTTAGGTTTTTGTTTTTATCAATTTAGTCCTATAAGTTTTTATATTTGTAAGTCCATTTAATACAATACTAATATTTTGAATACCAACTAACACCAACCGAAAAGGTTAGCACTGGCTGATGTCATGAACTGATAGTTTAGGTTACTGTACTATTTTTGGCTTATATGGTATTGTAATCTATCCTTAGTTCAATAGCTTTACAGTTAAAGGTCCATACTTGATACTATATTTAATAATGTTATCATTATATTTAGATAATCTTATTTTTGTAGATGTTCTTAAAATTTTTGACATATATATAACAAAATTTGATGTAGAACAAAAATATAACTCTTTTACATATTACAAGAATAAACATACAATAAAGAATTTAAGCATATCCCAATTTCTAATCATATAAAAACTAACTTGTGATTTAATATAAGACATTATTTATAGTCACAAATAAGAAGTCAATCATCACTACGAAACCCTAACTAATAAGTCTTAGTAACCAACTATTAATAATAATAGTAGGCACTATCAATCTTGGGCTTGAAATTAATTTTAAGCCTGAATGCAGGCCTATTTCTCTTCTCTCAGTTGGAAAAAACGTAACTTTAAATAAAGCGATGAAACAAATAAGTTCAATAAAGAAGGATTCAAATGATGAAGCTTATCCTCTTTTATTTAAGTAGTATCAAAATTAGGATGGCCACTATATTTAATAATAAAGCAATAAAAACCACTTTGAAGTCACAAACTTATTAGTAAGGATGCTCTCAATCATTTCCCTAATATGCTATAAAGAACTATAACAATACCTTTTTCAACTCCATTTGCAGATGCACACAAAGGAAAATTTGCTTGGTAAATTAACAAGTATTCTATAATAAAAATAAGGCTAATAATTGTATCATTAGGCAAATCAAGAAGATATGCAATAGGCCTAAGTTTAAAAAGGATAGGGTTAGTGCTAATAGCTATAACATAAATTTTAAAACTATTTTGATATTCTTTAACTCAATTGTAAGCCATGACTGCCACTGATAATAAATTCCAGGATCAATGATGCTAAAAATTTATATTTTCATTATTCAATCTATTCTTTCACCTAGTTTAATACAAATCTTACTAATAAGACTGATGAGATCTGGTATTAATATGACATAACCTAGGACCATAATATAGAAAACAAATTAATTCATGAATACAAACACAAAAACACACAAAAGAAGTATATGAATCACCATACTCCATAAAAAAAGGGATTGGGAGTGATAAGATCCTAGGGTTTTGATCACTACAAGTTAGATAACATTTAAGGTTCTATAGAACCTTAAGCAATAGTACTCTAAAGATAAAAAAACTCTCTAATGGTTTTCAATAATTAGTAATAGCATAAAAATGATAATTACAACCATCCTTAGGCATCTTACAAACATTTAACCCTATAACTAGATTTTTAAAAGGAAATAACAACTTGAAAATAACAAAACTCTATATGAATATAGCACGAGTCCAATATACCATAACCAGCAATAGTTTTGGTCTAGATAAAAACCACATAAACTAAAGAAAAGTCCAGTGTTTGTTATATTTTGAACTCTTAACACTCATTAAGGAAATCCAATCTATAAAACCTTATAAAGTACCGTTGTAGGTTACAAATATGACTCTAGTGCGAGTTACATTTTGTTTCTTCAACACTCCAATGTAAAATCGATGCTGGTTATATTCTAAGTTTGGAGCTAGTTACATTCTATAATTGCAATTCTCTAATTCTATAATTGCAATTCTCTAACATGCTCATTCATTTATATCATCATGATAAGTCTAAATTCAACCTCTAGAAGTATCAAAGCCTCATTCCTTATGTATAGATCCACTATTAAATCACTAGGAACTTATTTAAACTTCCTTTCTTTACATCATATTAATGGTCTCATAATATCCTTCAAATGATCTCTAGCAACCTCTAATTTTGAGTAATATATACTTGATTCCTATAAAATTTCATCTCTTAAAAAGGATTTTTTCCTCAAATCAACATATTCTTCTATAAAACTAAGTGATAACTCAACTACATTAAAAAGTAGTATGAATACCATACTTATTTGGCAAGTCAATCTTCTGTGCATTGTTGTTCACTTTTTCTACAACTTGAAGTGGTCTATCTCCTTTCACCTATAATTTACATTTCCTCTTTCTTGGAAACCTCTCCTTTTGTAAGTTTACCCAAAATCAATCTCTACATTTAAATATTACTTCTTTCCTCCCCTTGTTAACTTGCTTAATGCATTATCGTGTCCTCTTCTCAATGTTTAGCTTTGCCCTCTTAAGAACCTTCTTCACCAAAATAACTTTCCTTTTACCATCCAACCTACTCCTTTCAACTAGAGGAATCAACATAATGTATAAAGGAGACAATGAATTAAGTCCCTAAGTAATTTCAGATGATGTAAACTTATAGCACTATAAGCACTTATAAACAAATTCAATAAAAGGCAATGATTTATCTCAATTCCTAAGATTTCTATGAATAATAGCATGCAATAATTCTTTTAAAATCTTATTAACCACGTTAGTTTGATCATTAATTTATGGATGATAAATTATATGAAAATAACTCAATTTTTAATTTTCCCTATATAATCTACTAAAAATAACTTTAAAAACTTAACATTTCTATCCAAAACTATAGTTGTAAGAGCTCCATGTAATCTAACAATCTCCTTGAAAAGAAATCAATCAATATAAGATGCGTAGCTAGTTTTATGACATGTAACAAAATGTAATGTCTAGAAAACCTATCTATGTCTTTAACATTCCTAAACCTATGTAACCTTAAAAGAAAATCCATTGAAAGGTTGACCCATGGTTCACCAAGTATAGTTAAAGGTGTATATAAGCCATAAGGTTGCATTCTTGATTTGGCCTAACTATACGTAATAAACCTCTCACACACCCTCTTGACATCTCTCCTTATGTGTGGTGAAAAGAAATTCTCACTCTGGAGTCTTCTTAACTCCATATTATCTCATCAAACCTCCCCTATATGACTCTCTCATAAATAAAAATAGCAACAAAACCACTAAGTGGAAATCCCGCTGAGGCGCAAGGTCTGGGGAGGTCTAGTAATACGCAGCTTTACCCCTAACTAGTAAAAAGGCTGTGAGGCCCCAAACTATCCCTAGTAGGAATGTTTCTTGTCTATCAAAGCATATGTAATGGGTGTTAATGGTTAGGAAAGTGAGTTTTTAGTTTGAGACATAATCGGTATTAATAGAATTACAGGGGTATTTCAGTAATTTGTGTTAATTGTGCTATACATGCATAAAGATACATTAATCATGGACTAAATTGCTAAATGTATTCAGAAGGAATGCAATTTCTTAAAATAATAAAAAGGTGTGGTCATTTTTGTTATTAATGAAAGGTGAAAAGTAGAAACCAAGAGGGTGGAGCCATTTTTCATATGTCCCACACCATAACACTTAGCTATGTGGCAAATGACAGGTCATCCACTTATACCTTCTTTATTTTTTAACAACCAGTGTGGCTATTGGGTACCTTAGTAACCTGTTTTATTGAAAATCGTGCATAATGATGAGTTACAATCAAGAGATCTATTGCACATAGGGCTTGTTAATCTAGCAAAGCTAACCATAGAATGTAATGAAGGAGAGTTACAAATGAAAAATCATGAGATAGTTGTTATATAGCCGCATATTTTGCCAAGGAATCAGCAACTAAATTCGCCTAACGGTAAACATATAAAATTGAATTTGCATCCATAACAATGTATGAATGAATCTGGTGGAGGACCAAATGATATTGCCATGGCTAAGAAGAAGTAAATTGTAGAAAATCGATGAGCATCTTAGAGTCTGTTTCTATCTGAACCATCCGTAAACTAGAAGCTCGGCACAAGTGAAGTCATTGCAATAAAGCATGAATCTTACCCTCTATACTTGTGATTTGTCCCAAAAATTGCACACTAGTTATCAAGACCTCCCTAAAATGATTTCAAATAACAATCCCAACCCCTGAGTTGCCCAGATTACCTATGGAGGAGCCATCAGTATTGAGGTTGAACATGACCAGTTTTGTCTAAGAAATAAGTAAAGGCTTACAGGTAATCTTCTGTAAATGCATAAATGTTTGATGCTATAACTTACTCTATGCTTGAAAGCTGTAATGGGCGGAGTAGTGAAAATTGGCTAAGTAGGTCAAAAACCACCACTAAAAGGATGCATTCGAGAGAATGTTGTCTTCAAACAATTTTCGATTTCTACCTTTCCACAAAGCCCAACAACTAGTAGCAGGGAAGAGCCTAAAGAAAGACTGAAATGATGAAACATGCGACTAGCAAAAATAAAAGCAACCCAATAAATCCCCCGACAAAGGTATATATAGAATACTAAGAAAATAATGCCATAAATGATTGGCTCTAAAACACTCCAAGAATGCATGCTGCATGGTATCTGAACATGGACAATATAGGCACTTGGTAGGTAATTGGATGCCCAAGGCTTGCAAAAAATATCACCAAATGGAAGTAGGTAGCTGATTAGGTGCCACATGAATATTGATATTTTGAGGGGAATTTCTGGACTCCAAAACCCCTTCAAATCATGGTTAAATGTCTAGCTTTGGTGGACTACATCAAAGGCTGAAGCAACCCAAAAAAGAACTAATTGAGTTGGACCCTAGACCTTAATATCAGGATTGTTGGAGAAGAACAAAGCATGAGAAGTTACCTCTTGGAAAAGAGCTGGAGACAGATCACCCTCAAACAGATGGTTTTGCCAATAACCATCCACACATGCTTGATTTATCTTCAAAGTTGAGGCGATGGGGTTCATCGAAAAGGCCATTAGCAATCTTGAAGAAGACCAATTCGAATAAAAAAATAAAGAATTGCCATCTCCAATCTGAATTTTAGTATGCTCTTCTATTATACCCTGCAATGTCGCTAATGCCTTACACTTGTAAGATTTATGCCAAGTTATTTGGTTGAAAAATTTTGCCTAAATGCCCACATTATGTTTGAGTTTCCACCAAAGCTTATAAATGAAATCCGAATGGATATCTACTAGCCTGCAAGCACCGATTCCATTTTCACAAACCGAAAATGCCATGTGTTCCCAATATCTGCAAATTCTCCTTTCGACCCTATCCGAAGTACTTCAAAAAAATCGTGCAAAAATACGCTCCAACTGTCGAAGAATTCCTTTGGGAGGATCCATGATGGCTAAAATATGAATGGGCATGGTCTGAAGGACATGGTGAATGAGAACCAACCTACCACCCGAAGATAAGAAACGTCCCTTCCAGTTATCTACCCTCTGCTGGACCTTCTGAACAATACGTTGGTAATGCTCCATTTTATTCCTGCCTTAGTAAAGAAAGCCACCAAGGTACTGCATAGGCAAAGATGACCTCTTAACACTTAGAAGTTAGGTCAATACCCATGACTGAGCATCCGAGCAATGACTGGAGACAACAAAGGAGCTTTTATCCTTATTTATACACTGAACAGTATATAACTCATACTCTTCCAAAAAATCACATAAAACCTTCAAAGGTCGCCTCGAACCTCGAGTAAAGATAATAAGATCCGCAAAACAAATATGGTTGACCACCAAGGCATTACGCATTAAGGCAAATGGAGAAAAATACCGCCCTAGACCAGTTTTTTGAGACCTCTAATGAGTCCTTCAGTGAGTAATATGAATAGCGAAGGCAACAATGGGTCTCCTTGCTTCAATTCCTGTGAAAACTTAAAGAAGCTAGAGGAGGTACCATTCAACATCACTAAAAACTACACAGAGTCTAAATTATTCATAATCAGGGAGACGAAAGAAGCATTAAAGCCAAACTTTAGAAGTAAGGATCGAAGAAAGGACCAAGACACTCTGTCAAAGGCCTTTGTCATATCCAATTTCAGAATGAGGTAATACCCTCTGGTATGACAATTCAATTGACGATCCATCCCTGAGCCAATAGGATGCTATCTGGAATATCCCTTCCATAGAGAAAAACAATTTGTTCATCACAAATTAACTAAGGACTAGAGCCAAGTGATCACATAAAATCCTGGTGAAGATTTTATTGAGAAAGTTACACAGACTAATCGATTAGAAATTCGTAAATGTTGTAAGGCTAAGCTTCTTTAGAAACAAAAACATGACTATGCAGTTGATCATACGGGGAATGGGAACCCCTTCAAAGAACTCCTGGATTGCCAATAAGAGATCCTGATAGGTGATATCCCAATAAGATCTATAAAAAAGCCTTGGGTAACCATCCCCTCCCGAGGCACTATCTGGATCTAGACCAAATACGGTACTGCAAATCTCATCCTACAGTAACTAGTCTGAGTAGGGATGTATTATCAACAGTAGAGACCAAGGAAGGAATCAAATCCAATAAGGGGCAATTGGAAGATATAGCAGGCAAACTCTCAGCCTCCTAAAGAAGGTCTTGGGAAAAAATTCACCATATGAGCTCGGATGTCAGTATTAGATTCCATCCATTAATTCGTGTAACACGCAAATTGTTCTGTTTTTCTAATATAGAGGCGTGGAAAAACTTGGTTTTGCGATCACCATCATGTAACCATTTTACCCGTGCTTGCTAATTCCAAAATTGTTCCTCATCAGAGAGTGCATGGCAATAGGATACTTGTGCTTGATTCAATTTGGTGAGGTCTTCATCCGAGCCCGAAACATCAAAACTACTTTCCAAAACCTTAAGTTGGGCTTCTGCTTGGTTGAGATTATCAAAGATATTGTCAATAGTTATTCTACTCCAATCCCAAAGAGCCAACTTTAATCTCTTAAGCTTATTGGCAAATTGAAACATTCCAAAAAACTCTGAGGGCGCATCCCATGAGGTTTAAACCACATCCAAGAATTCAGATTTAGCCAACCCAAAAATTTTGAAATCAAAAGGGTTTGGGATATCCAAGATGCGAGACTTCAATTTTCAAAAGCAAAGCACTGTGATCAAATGTAGAACGGGGCAAAACATCAACGACACTACCTGAGAAAGAGGCCAGCCATAGAGTATTAACAAGCAACCGATCCAATCTCTTCCACACTCAGCCATTACTTCTTATACCATCCACATAAAAAGTCCAATAGTGGTGGGCAGATCAAGAAGCTCGCAATCATGTATTGCATTCTGAAAGTCATCAATTGGGTCAAGAATACCAGAAGAACGTCCCATATACTTATCAAGAGAAGTCCCCCCCCCCCTAACCAAGGGGCATGTGAACAAGAAACATGTAACCTGGATAATGCACTCCACAGAAC
This sequence comes from Erythroxylum echinodendron, assembly GCA_027575705.1. NCBI lineage: Eukaryota > Viridiplantae > Streptophyta > Magnoliopsida > Malpighiales > Erythroxylaceae > Erythroxylum > Erythroxylum echinodendron. The sequence goes on from JANZXR010082560.1 coordinate 9,193, forward strand.
CACCCGTTCAGCACTGGTGGATTTTCCATACATATCAGTAATGAAGGCCCGAAAAGCTCCATTCCCTTCCATAACCTCAAGGCATATGACCTGATCAGAGGATTCTTTGACAATCATATTATATCCATGATGAAAATTAATCCAAAATTTATTAGAAGCATTGACTAAAGCACTAGAGAAATCTAATAGAGTCTTGACTTCGTCGATTTTATTGTAGTCTACCATGGGTTCTAATAGAGCAATAAAAGAAAGTGAGTGGATATGAGTTAACCTCTTCAAATGCCGAAGTGATAATATGCTACCAATCCCTTGGACATTCCAAGAAAGGGCTTTCATTATCACAGAAACATATCATTATGATGAGTTTAGGACCCAATCCTCATTGAAGAACGACCAAAATTACACTTCATATATGATTTTCTAGACTTCTTCGTCTCCCATAGCTGATCCCCCAATTGGTCCACCTGAATGTCTGGCATAGGCTTATTGTGTCCCAAAACATTAGACAAAGAAAAGCTGAAAGTGTGGAAGGCATTTTTCTGGTGAGGTCGTTCCAAAACTGGATATTCAACTTTGGCATCAGAGAGTCATTGATCAGCCTCCATAAAAGTTTGCTTGGATTGCAAGGGCACACTATAAAGGGAAAGAGCAAGGTCTGGCTCATTGGGCTTCTATCCTGCATCATCGAGCTTACGAATAGGGTCTGCATGGTCCACTACAATAGACATAAGAAGCTTTGTATGGCTAACAGTACGCTCAAGAACGGTGAAAGCCAACTTATCCATAGCATGCAAGCAAGCAGCAGGTGGAGAAGGCATTTCCACTAAGGCAGGATGTACTGTATGTGTATTGTATGGATTCTTGGGCAGGAATATTAAGTTACAGAATTGCAGAAATAGTAGTCGGCATCATATCCATCTCTACAATAGTTGTAGCATGCTCTGCTGCAATTGTACCCTTCTTTGTAGGAAGTATTGCCAGAGGAACCAGACAGTTGCGACTTAGGGCTAGAAATATGAATAGCAGTTTTAGCCTTTTTCGCGACAGTAAGACTAGAGGAACCAGGGCTTGAGTCCATTTAACGACTGGGTGATACTCCAGCCGCTGATGAGGTTTGGCGACCAAACGACTAGATTGATGCTTATCGAGGATAATTTTCTCCTGCTGCTGATTATCCAAATCAGTAACTCGCAATTCAGGATGTTTCACTATGAATTGGTTCTCTTCGTGACCGTCGTGCCAAAAAAATTGATAGTACAACGGGATATCCTCATCAACTTTTACTTTCTGCCAAACACCTTGGTTTTCCCTATTACCAATCCAAATCTGTGATGGTGGAGGTTTGGTCACATCAATTTCAATCTGGATACGGGCTATACTTGATCGCTTCAAATCCTTAGTTGCCACATCTAAGCAAAGAGACGTGCTAAAAAGAGAGGCCAGAAAAGCGAGGGCTTACAGATTAAAGAAATGGATCGGAAGTTTGGGAAAATTAAACCAGATAGGAGCTAGGGACGATTCACATTATACATGGAACTCTGGCGTCCACTTAAACACTCTCATCGATTTGTCTCCAATATACCATAGGATGCGTGAGTACAAGTGAATGAAGAAGGGGAGGGTCCAAAAACACAAAAACTTGCAGAAGATTGAGCTTCTCTCTCTCCATCCACCATCTTGTTAAATCCCTTTGTGCTTTTGAAGTTAAGGTATGTTA
>JANZXR010082581.1:0-10906 GCA_027575705.1 Erythroxylum echinodendron
TTCCTAACTTCTCCGATTGACCTCACTTGGGCCTGTTTCTCAGGTCCGACCTGTTCTATGGAAACGGGATGTTACATGTACACTCCTTTAACTTCAACAATCCTCTATATGAGCTCCTTGATCCACAGCTCCCGAGCCTTTATACATAAAAATGTAATGTACTTACCACTCAAACATATAACTTATGTTTATATGCCATCACATAATTGTATAAAACTCAACCCTTATTATTCACATAAGCTTTCTTTTTGCATTTTTCAATGCTTTTAATACCTTGATCCAATACTTACACATTTTAAAGTATAATTGAGCACATTTTTATCCTAGCACATTAGGCCAATACTCATCAATCTAAGTAAAAATTCAAGTTTACTCTAAATATACATGAAAGCCTCTTTCTAATGCACACCATTAAAGTCCTTACATCCTAAGCCAAAGTCACTTAGGCATTTTTGAAACATCTAAAGACATAATATTGAAAGCCTCCTTCTAATGTACTTCTTCCTCATTTTTCATCATCAATTCACATTATACATACACAATTAATATCATAGAGTTCATTGAAATCATCAATTTCAAAAGATATTCAAATTTTCACAAACTTTCGCCAAAGATAGGGAAATTTGGTTTTGGCTTAAGGAAACTTCTCCATGATCCATTTCATTCATCTAAACCATGTTTCATACGTATTCAAGCATGGAGAACAATATATCTTAACACCAAACACAAAATCATAATGTAGGGAGAGATGAGACAAATTTATCTATACTTTCCTTTAGTGATATCTTCAAATCCTTTTCTCAAATCTAATGATAGATTTGAATTCCTTGACCCCAAATTAACTTAAAACATCTTGTTTTGGGTTGGAGAATTAAAAAAATGGTGAAATTTGGGTGATAACTGAATTATTCTTCTTCTCCTCCTTCTTTCAATCAAAACAAAGTGTTTCTAATTTCTAATGATGAGTTGCACGGCCATAAGATAAAGAAAGGTCTAAAATATTGACTTTTCTTTAACTAAACATGGTGAAGTTACCTTTTTGCCCTTAGTTATGTGAAATTACCATTACCCTTCAAACTTTTGCTAAATTTGCAATTAAGCCCAAAATTTGAGAATGACCAAAACTTATATTTTCATTTCGGTCCTTGGAATTTTTTGAAAATTATAATTAAGCCCCTTAACTTATAAAATTACATATTGGTCCTTCAAGAATTGAAAAATTACAATTCACTTCTAACAATTTACAAATAAGCCTTTATGTACATCAACATTTCCAATTAAGCTTTCTAAGTGTCCAATAAGTCTATAAATCATGTCTAATAACCTCTAAGGCATTAAAACATGTTTAACTCAGCCACGATGGCCATATCCATCTAATGGAATCGATTTTACACTCTTAGAAGCATATATATCATAAATCTCCAAGATTTTGCATACCGATGAACTCTAAGTTTATGTAAGGGCATATAACATTATATATCACTGGCATAAATACCAAAAGGATTCAAATACATTTTTGAACTCATATAAAACTATGTATATGTCAATATGCAATAGTATCTCCAAGTATAGACCAATACAAAAAGGGCTCAAAGAGTCCAGCATTACAACCATGATTGTGGGCAGGCATAAAAGGAGAGGTGTTATCTGGAATAAATTGAAAATAAGGTATCGTTATCTTAAGATATTAATTAGTGACTTGTCAAAAATACATCTCTGGATAAGATGGGTTGACTTTGATGATACATACCTAAGCATATGAGATAATAAACATGCCTACTACTTCATCGAGTTTTAGTAAGTAAAACGTTATGATCTCTTTAACCGAATTAGGTCAAGTAGATAAAATGGTGTTTGTTAGATTCCCATATCGATTGGAAAGGGAAATAAAGTAGGCCTTATAAGGCTATGGAAACCTCTCCCTCACAAGGCACATTTTCCCTAGCGAGTGTGCGCGAACAGCAAAACTGTGAGAGCTTGGCTGGGCCAAGACCTAGGCCGATGTGCCAGTAAGGATGTTAAGTCTCTAAGGGAGGTGGATCCAGGCCTGTGGGCTAGTAAGGACACTGGGCCTCCAAGGGGGTGGATCCAAACCTGTGGGCCAGCGAGGACGCTGAGCCTCCAAGGGAGTGGAATGTTAGATTCCCATATCAATTAGAGAGGAGAACGAAGTAGGCCTCATAAGGCTATGGATACCTCTCCCTCACAAGACGGGTCTTCCTAAAGGGTGGGAAGAGCAAAACTGTGAGGGCTTGGCTGGGCCAAGGCCCAAAGCGAACAATATCTGTGAGCTAGTGGTTCGGGCTGGTACAAATGGTTTACTTCTAAGAATGAATGAATATTAAATGAATCAAAAGTGAACATTGAAGTCCCATTTCTAGCTGAAACTTAGGCATAAGAAGCTGAAAATACTACCTATGGAGAGCACATGTATCTTATTGATGAAAGGAAAACCATTTACATTATTAGGTTCATGAAATTGGGATGATATTATTGGTATTGCTAAAGGAATTTAGGTCCACAATGTGTTCCATATTTGTATATTCAGAAGATACAAGTTAGATTTGACGATTATATTTAGAAAATTAAGAGTTGCAAAGAAATTAAAATTTGTGGAGAAACTAGTGCAAATAGTTATACATTTGTGGAGAAACTAGTACAAATAGTTATATATAAGTCAATAAGAAATCAGGAGAAATCAAATGAATGGAGAAAATCAATTGAGAAAAGGAGTCAATTGGGAGATTGAGAATAATATGAGATAATGTTACCCCATCTATGGAACTAGTTACTTAAGAATTTTCAGAACTAGTTATGGGAACATTGAGTTTTTAGAAATATCTGTTTGAGTTAACAAATGCTACCGGCAGTATTATGGTATTGAAGAATAATGTGTTCCAACTTTGCTTAGATCAATTAGTGACTGCAATTATAAATGATATTTTGAGTATATTTGAAAAGTAAAGAGAGCATTTTGAACATTCAAGGTTAGTCTTATCTTATCATGAGGGAGAATCAATTATCTGCCAAGTTCAGTAAGTGTGAATCTTGACTAGATCAAGTAATATATTAGGTCATATAGTACCTGAATATGCCATATTAGGAAACCCAAAGAAAATAGAGGTAATGAAGAAGTAAGAAACTCTGAAAAATATTTATATGAGATCTGTAGTTTTCTAGAATTAGCTGGATATTGGATGCTACCAGAGGTTGTCAAGGAGTTTTTACTGATCTTAGCCCTTTGACAAAACTTCTAAGGAAGAATGTACCATTTGGATGGACTAATGAATGTAAAAATAATTTTGAGGAAATAAAACACTGACTAATTACAATGCCGGTGTTAGCCGTTCTATTTGGATCTAAAGGTCATGTAATATACAATGATGTTTCGTATCAGAGATTAGGATGTAATCTGATGTAGCATAGTAAAGCGATTTTATAAGCATTAAGATAATTAAAGTATCATGAGTTTAATTATTTGGCACATGATTTAACACTTGCTGCAATCAAAATTGCTTTGGAAAATTTGAAGACATAATATGAAGGGTGAAACATTTCGGAATTTTTTAGATCATAAAAGTTTGAGGAAATTATTAAGTTAGAAAGAATGGAATATGAGACAGAGACAATGGATAGAATTACTTAAAAGATTATGATTGTACAAATGAGTACTATCCTGTAAAGCTAGTATTATATTTGATGCATTGAGCAGAAAATCCAGTAGCAGTGTAGCATGAATTTAGATATTGAGGTTACTAAACCTAGTTCAATAAAGAATATAGAGTGTCAAGTTGAAGTTTAGGCAAATTGAAGTATTATTATCTATATTGAATTTAAGATCATATTTACATGAAAGTATTAGAAAAGCCTAAAAGGAGGATCCATAATTAGTTAATCTTATTAGAAATTGAAAATGAATCCAATTTTTGAGTTTGAATTGGAAGATGATTGAGAAAAGAGATTCTTGGAGAAAGAACAACTAGCAGCCTAGCTATACATCCTATTAGGAGTATGCCAAAACAGCATTTAGTGGTTAAGGAGGTAAAATCAAGTGACTGAATGTTTGATTTGCCAACAGTCTTAACTGTTGGAGATATGCTTAGAGCTTATATTTTGGGAGTTCCTAGGAGCACAATCATTATTACCGTAACATCGGTTGAACATCGTATGAGGTATTATATGACAGAAAGAGTTGTCCGTCTTTATATTAAGGTAAAGAAGGCCTAAGAATAGTTAAAGGACAGAATCAATTCGAGATACTGTTGATAAGTGAAATGAATCTGTAAGAGAAACTAAGTGATTCAAAATAAAAAAGAATTTCAATAAAAAGGATAAATTAAGTCGAAATGTATTGGTCCATATGACATATTAAGGAAAATAGGACCATTGACTTATGAGTTAGCCTGATCAACAAAAGATGCATCAGATTCCCAATATATTACATATGAGTATGTTTAAGAGATATCGGTATGATTTGAAATATATGTTATTGACACAAGAGTGAGATAATGAGTAATCTGATATATATGTTGAGGAACCAGTTAAGATAGAGGGATATTTGAATAAGCAATTGAAAAGAACAAGTGATTCAATTGACTATAGTCAATAGGAAGAAAATATTTGAGTAAAGTAGGTGTATAGGAAACGGAGGAGCATATGCAGTAATAGTATCCCCACTTATTCGATGAATCAGTTAAGAATTTCGAGGACGAATTTACTTAAAAAGGAGAGAATTGTAACATCCTGTTTTTCCACCTTAAGGGTTAGAACCCTAGAATACTATCCATAAGAGACCTCAATGGGAAAATTAGGAAATGCACTTCATACTCATACATAATATAGCATTCATACACATAAATTTGAATTTTTCACACATTATAATGATTGCTTAAGCACTCATTTGACATTTACCAGGTATAATTGATTTATAAATGTGATTATATTGTGAATTGTTGATAATTTGTCATGAAAATTGGTTTGGTGTGTATAAGTAGTAGTGATTTAGAATTTTTGGTGAAATTTTGGAGAATTTATGATATTTATGAGTATTTTGGGACTAGGAAAAATGCCAAGTGACAGGACAATTGACAAATGATAGTAGACATAAATATCAAATGACAATAGAAATTTTTTATAAGTGACATTAGGATTTAATGACATATGTCATTAAAAATTGAGAGTCAATTGGATTAGAAATTGGAGACAAATAAACTAATTATTAAAAAGGGCCCAAATAAGACCATAAGAACGTGATAAGTGGCAGTGACAAGTGTCACTACTACTCACCACTTATACCACACTATTATTACATATGAAAGACTAACTTATCGTCTTTCATCCTTGTTTCATGACACATACTTCTTTTCTTTATCTTCTTCACTCTTCCTTTTCTCCATTCACGATACCTATCTCAGCTTATGACCTTGAAGCTTGCTCTCACCCTTTTTCTTGTTATTTCCATCTTGTTGTCTTCTTCATTTGTCACTTAAATACCTAACCCTTCCAACTCTATGATGATGATCGATTGATGCTTGGAAGCTAGAGTTAAGTCTAATTTGAAGATCTTGAAGCTAAAATAAGTAAGTAGCATATTGTTCTCTATGATTTGTTAAATGAATCATGTAGGATGATGGTTGGTGATAGATTGATGAGTTAATGGAGTTGATCTTATGCTATAACATGAATTAAGAAATGGATATATAAAATTCTTTCTTTTGTATATAGATGATGATTAATGATTCATAAGATGGTGTAGTAATGATTTGAGATAGAATGAGCCCTATATTGGTGTAGAGAAAAATGAAGAAAATTAAATAAATTAATGGATGTTTTTATACTCTATTTTCTATGAATTAACGTGGATTGCTTTGGGTGTTATAAATATGAAATGGGTTTGAAGCTAATGAAAAAGAGTACTATGGTGTCTTGAAATGAGATGAATTAAGGTGATAGTTTAGAAATGGAATGAAGGTGATAATGGAGTAAAACATATATGCAAAAAATTGATGATGAAAGTATATGTATAAATGTTCTATTTTGGTGTCTATAATCAATCATAGAGTATGATGTGTTGTGATTGATATTGAGCTGAAATAGAGGTAAGAATAAAGAGGAAACAAAAAGGAAAAACTTAGGTTTAAAAGATGTGTTTAATAATACTCTTAGAAGGGGAAGGAGTAAGGAATTAGTAAACTAGAAAATGATGTTGATATGTCTTGTTATATATATGATTGATGAATCAAATAAGTAGAGTTTTGCAGATTTTAATGAAACTAATATGGTAGTTGAATTAGAATGTAACAAAGTTGCATAAATGAATGTGAATACTAGAGAATTTGCTGTAAAATGATGTTAGTATATATGTGGAAATCGCAGGAATGGTTGTTAAGTGGGATATGCTTCTCGCATGTCCATTAGACAGACTTTATATCTCCTGGGTGAACATTCTCATTTTTTCTAGCTTTCCAGCTCTGTTCATGTCTGTTTAGAGGGATACATGTCCGCTGGGTGGAAATATACTGGACATCTACATAAATATGTGATTTTGACCCTTTAGACAGAAAAATCTCTCCTCCGAGTCTTCACGGAATTTGTAGAACTTGGAGACATATTCAAAAACATACTTAAATGACTTTAATTTGACATCCACAGTGAAAGTTATGCCTCTTATCCCAAAATTATATTCCTATAACGCATTTAGGCTTGAATGGAGCTTGAAATGTACTTAGTTTGATGAGAAAATAAGAGATTAAATGAGTTATATGTTTAGGAGAGGTTATAACTTAAGGAAAGATTGTTAAACATCAAGTGTTTAAATTTGAAATTTTAGAGATGTTACAAGAATGGAAGTGAACCTATAAAGGTTAATGTGATTCAAAGAAGATGAATGATGTGTATTAAGTAAAAGTGAATGATAAATTGGATATTTTGTGATCTTACAACGTTAGAAAAAGGATTGGAAAGCATGTATGTGATAGATATATGATTGAATGATGGACTTAGAATAATCTTGTACAAACGAGGTGTAAGCCTAAATTCAAATTTAACTTATATGAGTTATGAAGTATGAATGATTTTGAGATATGAATTAAGTAAACATACTCGAAGCAGTCAAATTGAGCACGCATTATACATTACACATATACATATATGTACAATTGAATGTTTATGTGAATGTGAAATTAGTAATGTGTGTGCAATGTGTATATTGTATAATGTTAATACACAGGATAGAACGTCAGCATCTAGACGTTTTTGAATCTTGGAAGTAAATGTTAATCTGGAGTGTATTGTGAGTCGACCTAGATGGTCTTATTTTAATTGTTTGTTCTGTTCTAAATTTCTATATTGAATTACTATTGATATGAATGTGATTGAGACCATTTTGAACATAAATAGTCCAAAGAGTTCGATAAACGTGAAAAATAGGAAGTGTTTCATTGAATGTGAATGTGAATGTCAATGTGAATGTGAAAGAAATAAGTGATTATCAACATTATTGTTGAATACCGAGCATCGATCAGATGAAAAATGTGAATGTCAATGTGAATGTCAATGTGAAATTGAACACAAGCGATTGATTGAATATATGTGAATGTGATGCATTACATTACATGAATGCATGAACAGATAAAGATTGTTGTGACCAGAGTAGCCACCGAAAAAGAGCTTAAAGCTGAAAAAGTGAAAAGGAGCTTAAATCTCAGCATGTTGTAAGAGCCTCTGGCTCGTTATGTATAATGAGATTCACAATGGATATGGGATAATTACATGCCCTCGGTCGTAACAATAACAATTGGAAGTGAGTCTCATGAGCATTGCATATATATAATTGATATATATGTTTTAAATGATCGAAATGAATTGTTTGACTACTCTGAATGTGAAATATGGAATAAGTGATCAAAGTGTTATATGATGTTATACAATTATTGCTGAAATGATGTGCATTATTTGATGACATGAGGTATATGTGAACTTGAAGTATTAACTGATGTGTTATGTGATTTGGCTAAGCCATCGAGGATGGTCCACTCATTAAGTTCGTAAAATTCACCAAAATTGCAATATTGTCTTTCAAGCTCAGAGGAGATCTCCAGTGACAAATTAGAGTCTAGCCACTATATTGGAGTAAGAGATAGAGGTCAGGATCAGTTTGCGTCTGCATATGTTTTCTATTTTTTTGTATTAAAGATTGTATTCACAATTATTGTACCATATGTATGTGAAAAATTCTATTTTGCAATAACTTTATGTTTAAAAATGTTTTGTACATGTAAAAGAGCCTGAATGATTAGTGGAGTTCTGATGATCTGTATATTGTTTGTAAAATTTGTGACTGAAAATGTTTGTTAATAAAATGGGCTAAAAAGATTATGAGCTTTTCTGAGCATTCGTGTGATGCATGAGTAAATTGAAATGAGTATGTTGATTGTCCTAGCATACCATTCTTATAGAGCATGTTATTGAATACCGATGATATGTTCAAGAATATGCCCTATAAGAGTAGGGTGCTACATGTATTCCATATTTTACTTATGTACTAGCATTTAAAGAATAGGTGCTGAATGCTTTCAATTCCTTAATTGTATGATTCATATATTACGTTGATGTTAGCTAATCCTCCTAACCTCTTTTGTCCTCAATTTATTTTTTATAGCTAACCAAACTATAAGTGAAGCCTTTGGAAGTCAAAATTTACTCCAAGCTAATATATACCAGAGGGCTTTGGCTGATGAGCTGTTGTTACTATCTTTTAACATGACCTGTTTGTGAGCTTTCTGAACAATTCAAGTTCTAAGTGGCTTTGTCCTTTTCATCAAGTTTAATTCTAAAATTTGGAACATTCTACATTATTAAGGAAAATCCTTAAGCATTAGCTTATATAACTTCCTGAAACCAAGAATTGTCATAAATGACTTGTCTTGATGACTGGAGACCAAGAACTAGTTCTAAAGGACCTATTTTATTCTAATTATCATTCAAAAATGAAGTATTTTTTCCATTCCCAATTCTTATCTTCTTAACTGCTCTAAGGGGTTCTTTTAAGTTACGGGTTTATGCCAAAGTCTCTTTTATGTTTTAATTATTCTTGAGAGAGTATCTTTCAATTTGAAGTTGAAGATTTAGGAAATATTACTTTTGAAGAACGAGTATATAATGCAAGCGTGACTAGCCATATATGAGATCCATTACTTATAGGATTAGGTTAATCATAAGAGGTAGTGGTAGAGTTGGAGACCCCTCCCTAGAGTTAGGAGTTAAATTTTTAGAAAGAATATGGTCTCCAACTCTAGGTATGGCCCAGAACATATCTACCTTTGCTAAGTTACAAACAGATCCATAGCCTTAGACATGGACATGTCTTAGATTGTGTCCAACTTCATAGAGTTATAAAAAGGATACAATATTCTCAAACACAACATGTCCCAGATCGTACTCAATGATGTCAATTTATTTGTAACTAAAATGGTTTACTCCATAGTCATGTCTAAACTATGTATACTCAAAACCCTATATTTATGTTTTAAATTTAAGGCATATTGCTTTTCACTCAAATTCATTTTTAAGATATTTTTATTGAGACCTATCAAAGCTTCTTTATATTTTTTTATTGGGACCTATCAAAGCTTCTTTCCTTTATTCTTTTAGAACTTCAAACTTATAAAAGAAATCTTTTTTTTGGCATTCAAAAACTTTATGCATTTAGTTTTTGATTCTTTATAGCCAATAGTTCAGTTCTTTTTATACATATGTTCTAACTTTTTTGGGGTTAATCCAAACTTGTTCGTGGATTCTCTAGGGCATAATTGCCTTAATGGAAGATCTAAGGATATGTCAATGGTGTAAGACTAAAAATAGGAATTTAATTTCCTTACATTAGTTAGTAATGCATATACTATTTTTCTAGTCTTAAGTAGTTTTACTATGGCCCTTATAATATCGTCCTCACATAATATATATTGTCCTCTAAATTTTCTCTTCTTCTCTAGTAAAAACATTTTTTAGGGTTGCATATGAAATGGCTATATAGAGATACAATAACTCTCCTAATTTTTGGTTTTATATAATGCTGGAATTTTAAAGTAATATTTAATTGTTCAAAGCCTATTGGCACTCTTATGACAACTCAAATTTCTTAAACTTTTAAAGTATTCTAAGGAATGGTAAGTATCAATTAGTTTATCTTGAGAGAAAAACTGATAAAGATTGTTATCCTGACTATTAACCCTTGTAACTCTTCCAAGTTTATAGGTCCTTCCATATAAAAGATAATCTCAATTTTCTATTAATTAGAATTTATTCCTCATTAAGTGATCAAAAATCTTAGGAAATTGTTACCATGCTCAGAATATACATTTTTAGGGCTAAGTTTCATGTCATACTTGTTAAGTCAAGAGGACTTCACGATGATTAATTTTGCTGACAATCAAATAATAATAATATTAGAAATAAATGAACTATTTTGATGAGTGTGTTAAGTGTCCAGAAGAAGCGTAAAACACAGAAGAAGCAAAACACAGAAGAAAGCAAAACACAGAAGAAGTCAAAACAGAAAAGAATCAGAGAACACAGAAGAAAGGAAAATACAGAAGAAGCGGAAAACATAGAAGAAGCGCAAAATACAGAAGAAGCGAAAAGCATAGAAGAAGTGAAAACACAAAAGAAGCAGAAGATACAGAAGAAGTGAAAACACAGAAGAAGTAGAAGATACAAAAGAAGTGAAAACACAGAAGAAGCGGAAAATACAGACGATAAAAAGAAGAAGATATGCTAGTACGTCGGACAGTTAGTTAGTTGGAGTTAGTTGCAAAACTCAACTAAATAACAGTTATCAAGATTCAAGAAGCAGTTATCAAGAATCAAGAAGCAGTTGGAGACTTAGGCTATATATACTAGTCGTAGT
>JANZXR010082642.1:0-10904 GCA_027575705.1 Erythroxylum echinodendron
AAATAGACAAAGTGTTTTTGAAAAGAAAAAGTGATCACACATAAGTGATAAGTGTAAAAGAGTAAAAAAAAAAAAAAATTCATACCGACTTTTGTTAATTGCTAAGTGATGTATTAAGTGATGTGACACGCCACCCTCGTGGGGCACGGATTCGGATATCACTGTCGATATCGGGTTCGGGTTCGGCGGAAGTGGGGTGTTACATTAACACTTGCTTAACAAGTTTTTAATATTGTTGCCGGGAACTTAGTTAGGATTAGTTGAATTATTTTAGTTTAAGTAATGTTTGCTTATCTTGTGTCCCTGTAGTTGCATGAACACAAAAGTTACTTGAAGTTCAAGTAGGATCACCGAAACATTAGAACTTGACATCGCCTGTTTAAAGCAAACAAACTGAAAAGTATGATGCAAATAAGAAATAGAAGAACCAATGGTGTATGAATTCAATCAAGGAGGAAATCAAGGAAACAAACCTCAAACCTTACAGATTTCATAAGAATGGGTTTCAACGCTATGAATTAAGGCATGACTCGACCATCAGTACAAGCACCCTCATTTGAGATTAAGCCAGCCTAGTTAAACATACTGCAAACAAATGTGCAATTCTACAGATTGACTAATGAGGATCTTAACGCTCATAGAGTTAACTTCCTAGAAATATGTGATACTTTTTGATATAATGGGATGTCGGAAGATGTCGTTAGGATGAGGCTCTTCCCATTCATATTAAGGGATAGAACCAAGATATGGTATCATTCCCTAAGCCCTGCAAATGTCACAAATTGGGAGCAGCTAGTGCGTGCATTCTGGATAAGTATTTTTCCCTCACAAAGACTATGAAACTGATAAAGGAAATCATGAATTTTCAACAAAGTGATGGGGAATCACTTTATAAGGCGTAAGAATGGTATAAGTATTTGCAAAAGAGGTGCCTTCACCAAAATTTACCAAAGGAATTCTTATTGCAAACCTTATAAAATGGAGTCACTCTGTTAGAGAAGTGCTTCAAAGGCAATCACCTTCAGCAATTATTGTACAAATCTTTATGATTAATAAAAGGCATTTTTGTTAATTTGATGTTCATGTTCTTTATGAATTGATAATGATCTTAAATCAAATTAATAAAGTTCTTGATGCATTATAGAGCATGAACGAAATCATGATGTGATTATGATAATGAAATTCCTATCATATATAATTATGTTAATACCTAAATTATCCACATTTATAACACATTATTAATCTGGACAAACTAGCACATGTAATGAGCCTTAGGGACAAGAACTAACATCACTTGGGCTAAATGTGATGTAGTTAGTTTAGTGGGAGTTGACATTTTGACCATGCTCTGAACCAAGAGGGGTATAGATAGTGAAAGGATGAATTTCACCAGAACATTGTAAAATGGGTTTGGATAGTGATCCAAGATATGAGAGAATATTTCAAGATTGTATCGCGATATGATTGTGATAAGAAATGTTGCAATGGAATGAAAGAAAGCAAGTGTTATATGGCTGCTAGCGTGGAAAATTTCTAGATTTCCATTAAATGTTTCTAGCCAAGTTAAGTGGCATTCATGGCCACGTAATTCCCATTATTTCTCCATTCGTGATGGGGGTTAGAGGAGGCCAATATTTGGTAGAAACTTACTCATTTTTTTGCATAGTATTGTAAGAAAACTAGTGAGAAAGGTGAAGAGTTCATCTTACACACACTTATTCGTTAAACTATTATCTCAAGAACATACATGAAAGCTAGGACTTTGTTTGTGTACTAACAAATGTTTTAAAAGTCAGACCGGTGATTGAACCAGAGAAGCAACTGATTCAAGGGCCAATGGTTCAACCGGAATTCAACCATGATCAAACTAGTGACTAATAAACATATAATTTTTTATTTTATATATTATATATATAAGATAATTTTTAAACATACTATTTAATTATTTATCTAATTGTAAACTTAACTTAAAACCTTCAAACTTCAAAACATACAAGTTTTTTTTTAAGTTCACCATTATAACACAAAATAAGATAACAAAGCTCACTAGTCATATTTCATCAAAAAGATAAAAAAAGATCACTAATCATAATATTCATTCAAGTTGAAATCATCAAAATCAAATGCTCCTTTATCATTGCCAATATGAACATCTTCAACAGATTCTAAATTTGGTTGTTCGGTAATTTCTTCATCACCTAATTTCATAATAAACAGTATTAGACAAAATTACACTTGACAATAATATATCTAATCTTTAATATTATATTACAAAGTAAATTAATAATAACCTTCATGTAGCTGTGGGCTTTATCAATTATTTGAATTGCATTTTCCTAATAAATAGCATTTTCAAGATCTTCCTCACCAAGCTCTGGGGATCCATCATTATCAATGATCCAAAAATCAAGTTTGTCTATAGATTCATAATCAATAGGATTATATTTCATCTTCTCGTTTGGCAACCTAAATAAAACATTAATGGTAAGTTCAAATATAACTATGTTGGAAATCGCAAACAATAATAATAAGATAATAACGTTTAACTAAAAGTGGAAAATGATAATACCGATTCTTCAAACGCAAGTTGTAAGTGACATAAACATGATCACATAGCCTTTGATGCTCCAATTTATTTCTCTTCTTTGTATGAATGCATTCAAAAAAGCTCCAATTTCTCTCATAACCAGAAGAGGAAGATGTTTGGCTAAGAATATGAATAGCCAACTTTTGCAATGTTGGAGCACTACCCCCATACAATCGTCACCATTCATCTACAAAAAAATTGTAATTATCAAACATCAAAATACTCATAGATAATAAACATTAAAAGTATTAAAGAATATAATTAAAAATTAAAAAGTATTATATCAGTAGTAATATAATCATTACCAGGGCGTAAGGTGTTTAACTTTTTAGCAAGACCACTAACTAGATAATAGATTATGTACCAAACTAGCTTTTATATAGGTAAGTTACTCACAACAAGATATTAGGTGATACAATTAAGTAAATTCTTACATCTAATAATCTAATTAAGACAGAACTAGAAGATACCAAAAAAGAAAAAAAATGCGATTTTAAAAAAACTTGTCCACAATTAGAATTAAACAAATTCCATAATCAGAATTAAACAAAGAATGACCAAAACTTGGATCGTTCTTTGAAAAAAAGTGATTAGATAAAGGCATAAAGCAACAAAAATTGCTAAATTTACATAGAACTTTAGATAGTACCATATGAATTTTGTTTCTTTCTAATTATTAATGTTGTTGTTTGCACGTAAGAAAGGTCTCTGCTCAACAAAAGTTTGACAAGACTAGTCTAGTAGATAAAAAGAGTATAATTAATAGTGAAGACTGAAAAGTTAAGTCAAAAGAGAAATGAAAGATATTTTTTAAGAATTATTAATCAAATTCAAAGCTTAAGTATGGAAACAGATGCAAAAATTGAAATCCAGAAAAATACCCAAAGAGATGTTGACTTTTACCCAAAGGAGAATGAAAATAAAAATAAAAAGCCACTGAATCCCGAAAGAAATGAACCTGCAAATTCCCAGGAAAAACACAGGAAAAATGAAACATAAACTTATTAAGAGAGATAGAGAGAGAGACATGAGAGAGAGAGAGAGATAAAGAGAGACTTGAATTGCTAAGGATAGTGACCGATGAATAGTAAATAGGGGCAGTGGCTAAGATGAGACTTGAGACTTGAGAGAGTCTGGCGTGAGTTTTGTTTTTTTTCTTAATTCCTTCTGAGTTTTGATTTTTAGCTTTTTACTTTCTAAAATAAAAGCATTTTAAATGGACCAACCGATCCTTTCTTACACTAGTTCAAAGGTTTTTACAAGTTTGACCGCAAAATGAACGGGCCAATCACTCACAAAAAATAAGGGCTAAACCGGACCGTTTTATGCTTCGGGTCACCAGTTCTCCAGTCCGACTCGGTTTTCAGAACACTAGTTCTAACCATTCTTCTTAAGAGGTTTCAGGTTTTGCTCTTCATGTGGATATCATTAGAGACGTCCTCCTTTGGTCGTTGTGGTTTATGACAACCGAAAGAGGTAAACATAACGAAGAACGAAGGAGTTTGTAAGGTACACATGTTAAGTTCATTTTTTTAGTACATCTGATGACAAAAGTTTGATTTTGTATTTTTTGGGTTTTGTTTTATTTTCCGATGCGTATTTCCTAATATGTGATGCATAATCAAAGTCCAATAGTGGTATTAGAGCCATATTGTGCCTATTAGATGTAGCTTTTATTACATGTGCAATAGGTTTGTATAGTTGTGACAACTGTGGGTCTGCTCTTAGAAAATTCGAACTTAAATTATGAAAAATTGTTTTCATGATTTTCTTTCATTGATCTCCTCATGACATGTTTTTAGATAGTTTTAGTGATTGAAAATTGATTTCAATGTGATTGAAATATTTATTGTCGAATTTTTAACAATATGATGGAAAATTGTTTTCTGCTGAACATATGTTGTTGGTTGGCTAAACTGATGAGGTTTAACATGTTTTGTATGGATTTTGATTCTAGAAATTTTACGTAAACATATTTATAATGTGTTTACACCTCTGTAATTTTTCCAGAATTTATTAAAAATTTTTAAATTAATTTTAAAACAGTAACCAGATCTGGTAGAATTTGAAGAAATCAATCGATCTGTTTTGTTTGATAATTTTGTATCTTTATGTTTCGGTTCTAGAACCTTAAAAAATATTTTTATATGATATAATATGTTATTTTGATGAATGAACCATGCCAAAATGATTTTTCCCAAATTAAGATTTTCATAAAAGTTTTAGATGTCAAATTTGTCATTTCTAGCATCTCAATGGTGTTTCAGTTATCTTGATAATTTTTGAGTGATTCCAAAATTATTTTGAAGAAATTGAAACAACCTGGAGATGCATGGAATGATGATTTGATGTTCTTGAAATTTTGGAAATTAATTTTGAATTAATTTTAGTAGAGCTATATTTTCTAGTAAGACTAGAAATTAGTATGTGAAACAAAATTAAAATGTTTAATTTTGACATCAAATAATAATTTTAAGGTTAATCAATTTCTGGAATTAAGAGTTTAATTTAATTTGATTAATATTAAATTCTAAACTGAAATAAAATACAAGATTAAATTTAGCCAAGGTAACACTTGGAAATTTGGTTTAAGAGTTGAATCAACTTCTAAAATGTAGGATCTATAACTTGTCACAGTGAATTTTGATGTGTTTAATTTTATGCATTAGAGGATGCATGTTAGGAGTATGAGTGGGCTAGCATGATGGATGCTTATGGACTTAAGCCCGGTATGATTAGGGTGTCCATATCAGGCCATATAGTTATAAGTAACTATACATGCATGCATACATACATACATACATACACACATATATATATATATATATATAAATCTCACTAGGATGGTCCTATATATATATATATATATATATATATATAGGACCATCCTAGTGAGATTTATATATATATATATATATATGTGTGTATGTATGTATGTATGTATGCATGCATGTATAGTTACTTATAACTATATGGCCTGATATGGACACCCTAATCATACCGGGCTTAAGTCCATAAGCATCCATCATGCTAGCCCACTCATACTCCTAACATGCATCCTCTAATGCATAAAATTAAACACATCAAAATTCACTGTGACAAGTTATAGATCCTACATTTTAGAAGTTGATTCAACTCTTAAACCAAATTTCCAAGTGTTACCTTGGCTAAATTTAATCTTGTATTTTATTTCAGTTTAGAATTTAATATTAATCAAATTAAATTAAACTCTTAATTCCAGAAATTGATTAACCTTAAAATTATTATTTGATGTCAAAATTAAACATTTTAATTTTGTTTCACATACTAATTTCTAGTCTTACTAGAAAATATAGCTCTACTAAAATTAATTCAAAATTAATTTCCAAAATTTCAAGAACATCAAATCATCATTCCATGCATCTCCAGGTTGTTTCAATTTCTTCAAAATAATTTTGGAATCACTCAAAAATTATCAAGATAACTGAAACACCATTGAGATGCTAGAAATGACAAATTTGACATCTAAAACTTTTATGAAAATCTTAATTTGGGAAAAATCATTTTGGCATGGTTCATTCATCAAAATAACATATTATATCATATAAAAATATTTTTTAAGGTTCTAGAACCGAAACATAAAGATACAAAATTATCAAACAAAACAGATCGATTGATTTCTTCAAATTCTACCAGATCTGGTTACTGTTTTAAAATTAATTTAAAAATTTTTAATAAATTCTGGAAAAATTACAGAGGTGTAAACACATTATAAATATGTTTACGTAAAATTTCTAGAATCAAAATCCATACAAAACATGTTAAACCTCATCAGTTTAGCCAACCAACAACATATGTTCAGCAGAAAACAATTTTCCATCATATTGTTAAAAATTCGACAATAAATATTTCAATCACATTGAAATCAATTTTCAATCACTAAAACTATCTAAAAACATGTCATGAGGAGATCAATGAAAGAAAATCATGAAAACAATTTTTCATAATTTAAGTTCGAATTTTCTAAGAGCAGACCCACAGTTGTCACAACTATACAAACCTATTGCACATGTAATAAAAGCTACATCTAATAGGCACAATATGGCTCTAATACCACTATTGGACTTTGATTATGCATCACATATTAGGAAATACGCATCGGAAAATAAAACAAAACCCAAAAAATACAAAATCAAACTTTTGTCATCAGATGTACTAAAAAAATGAACTTAACATGTGTACCTTACAAACTCCTTCGTTCTTCGTTATGTTTACCTCTTTCGGTTGTCATAAACCACAACGACCAAAGGAGGACGTCTCTAATGATATCCACATGAAGAGCAAAACCTGAAACCTCTTAAGAAGAATGGTTAGAACTAGTGTTCTGAAAACCGAGTCGGACTGGAGAACTGGTGACCCGAAGCATAAAACGGTCCGGTTTAGCCCTTATTTTTTGTGAGTGATTGGCCCGTTCATTTTGCGGTCAAACTTGTAAAAACCTTTGAACTAGTGTAAGAAAGGATCGGTTGGTCCATTTAAAATGCTTTTATTTTAGAAAGTAAAAAGCTAAAAATCAAAACTCAGAAGGAATTAAGAAAAAAAACAAAACTCACGCCAGACTCTCTCAAGTCTCAAGTCTCATCTTAGCCACTGCCCCTATTTACTATTCATCGGTCACTATCCTTAGCAATTCAAGTCTCTCTTTATCTCTCTCTCTCTCTCATGTCTCTCTCTCTATCTCTCTTAATAAGTTTATGTTTCATTTTTCCTGTGTTTTTCCTGGGAATTTGCAGGTTCATTTCTTTCGGGATTCAGTGGCTTTTTATTTTTATTTTCATTCTCCTTTGGGTAAAAGTCAACATCTCTTTGGGTATTTTTCTGGATTTCAATTTTTGCATCTGTTTCCATACTTAAGCTTTGAATTTGATTAATAATTCTTAAAAAATATCTTTCATTTCTCTTTTGACTTAACTTTTCAGTCTTCACTATTAATTATACTCTTTTTATCTACTAGACTAGTCTTGTCAAACTTTTGTTGAGCAGAGACCTTTCTTACGTGCAAACAACAACATTAATAATTAGAAAGAAACAAAATTCATATGGTACTATCTAAAGTTCTATGTAAATTTAGCAATTTTTGTTGCTTTATGCCTTTATCTAATCACTTTTTTTCAAAGAACGATCCAAGTTTTGGTCATTCTTTGTTTAATTCTGATTATGGAATTTGTTTAATTCTAATTGTGGACAAGTTTTTTTAAAATCGCATTTTTTTTCTTTTTTGGTATCTTCTAGTTCTGTCTTAATTAGATTATTAGATGTAAGAATTTACTTAATTGTATCACCTAATATCTTGTTGTGAGTAACTTACCTATATAAAAGCTAGTTTGGTACATAATCTATTATCTAGTTAGTGGTCTTGCTAAAAAGTTAAACACCTTACGCCCTGGTAATGATTATATTACTACTGATATAATACTTTTTAATTTTTAATTATATTCTTTAATACTTTTAATGTTTATTATCTATGAGTATTTTGATGTTTGATAATTACAATTTTTTTGTAGATGAATGGTGACGATTGTATGGGGGTAGTGCTCCAACATTGCAAAAGTTGGCTATTCATATTCTTAGCCAAACATCTTCCTCTTCTGGTTATGAGAGAAATTGGAGCTTTTTTGAATGCATTCATACAAAGAAGAGAAATAAATTGGAGCATCAAAGGCTATGTGATCATGTTTATGTCACTTACAACTTGCGTTTGAAGAATCGGTATTATCATTTTCCACTTTTAGTTAAACGTTATTATCTTATTATTATTGTTTGCGATTTCCAACATAGTTATATTTGAACTTACCATTAATGTTTTATTTAGGTTGCCAAACGAGAAGATGAAATATAATCCTATTGATTATGAATCTATAGACAAACTTGATTTTTGGATCATTGATAATGATGGATCCCCAGAGCTTGGTGAGGAAGATCTTGAAAATGCTATTTATTAGGAAAATGCAATTCAAATAATTGATAAAGCCCACAGCTACATGAAGGTTATTATTAATTTACTTTGTAATATAATATTAAAGATTAGATATATTATTGTCAAGTGTAATTTTGTCTAATACTGTTTATTATGAAATTAGGTGATGAAGAAATTACCGAACAACCAAATTTAGAATCTGTTGAAGATGTTCATATTGGCAATGATAAAGGAGCATTTGATTTTGATGATTTCAACTTGAATGAATATTATGATTAGTGATCTTTTTTTATCTTTTTGATGAAATATGACTAGTGAGCTTTGTTATCTTATTTTGTGTTATAATGGTGAACTTAAAAAAAAACTTGTATGTTTTGAAGTTTGAAGGTTTTAAGTTAAGTTTACAATTAGATAAATAATTAAATAGTATGTTTAAAAATTATCTTATATATATAATATATAAAATAAAAAATTATATGTTTATTAGTCACTAGTTTGATCATGGTTGAATTCCGGTTGAACCATTGGCCCTTGAATCAGTTGCTTCTCTGGTTCAATCACCGGTCTGACTTTTAAAACATTTGTTAGTACACAAACAAAGTCCTAGCTTTCATGTATGTTCTTGAGATAATAGTTTAACGAATAAGTGTGTGTAAGATGAACTCTTCACCTTTCTCACTAGTTTTCTTACAATACTATGCAAAAAAATGAGTAAGTTTCTACCAAATATTGGCCTCCTCTAACCCCCATCACGAATGGAGAAATAATGGGAATTACGTGGCCATGAATGCCACTTAACTTGGCTAGAAACATTTAATGGAAATCTAGAAATTTTCCACGCTAGCAGCCATATAACACTTGCTTTCTTTCATTCCATTGCAACATTTCTTATCACAATCATATCGCGATACAATCTTGAAATATTCTCTCATATCTTGGATCACTATCCAAACCCATTTTACAATGTTCTGGTGAAATTCATCCTTTCACTATCTATACCCCTCTTGGTTCAGAGCATGGTCAAAATGTCAACTCCCACTAAACTAACTACATCACATTTAGCCCAAGTGATGTTAGTTCTTGTCCCTAAGGCTCATTACATGTGCTAGTTTGTCCAGATTAATAATGTGTTATAAATGTGGATAATTTAGGTATTAACATAATTATATATGATAGGAATTTCATTATCATAATCACATCATGATTTCGTTCATGCTCTATAATGCATCAAGAACTTTATTAATTTGATTTAAGATCATTATCAATTCATAAAGAACATGAACATCAAATTAACAAAAATGCCTTTTATTAATCATAAAGATTTGTACAATAATTGCTGAAGGTGATTGCCTTTGAAGCACTTCTCTAACAGAGTGACTCCATTTTATAAGGTTTGCAATAAGAATTCCTTTGGTAAATTTTGGTGAAGGCACCTCTTTTGCAAATACTTATACCATTCTTACGCCTTATAAAGTGATTCCCCATCACTTTGTTGAAAATTCATGATTTCCTTTATCAGTTTCATAGTCTTTGTGAGGGAAAAATACTTATCCAGAATGCACGCACTAGCTGCTCCCAATTTGTGACATTTGCAGGGCTTAGGGAATGATACCATATCTTGGTTCTATCCCTTAATATGAATGGGAAGAGCCTCATCCTAACGACATCTTCCGACATCCCATTATATCAAAAAGTATCACATATTTCTAGGAAGTTAACTCTATGAGCGTTAAGATCCTCATTAGTCAATCTGTAGAATTGCACATTTGTTTGCAGTATGTTTAACTAGGCTGGCTTAATCTCAAATGAGGGTGCTTGTACTGATGGTCGAGTCATGCCTTAATTCATAGCGTTGAAACCCATTCTTATGAAATCTGTAAGGTTTGAGGTTTGTTTCCTTGATTTCCTCCTTGATTGAATTCATACACCATTGGTTCTTCTATTTCTTATTTGCATCATACTTTTCAGTTTGTTTGCTTTAAACAGGCGATGTCAAGTTCTAATGTTTCGGTGATCCTACTTGAACTTCAAGTAACTTTTGTGTTCATGCAACTACAGGGACACAAGATAAGCAAACATTACTTAAACTAAAATAATTCAACTAATCCTAACTAAGTTCCCGGCAACAATATTAAAAACTTGTTAAGCAAGTGTTAATGTAACACCCCACTTCCGCCGAACCCGAACCCGATATCGACAGTGATATCCGAATCCGTGCCCCACGAGGGTGGCGTGTCACATCACTTAATACATCACTTAGCAATTAACAAAAGTCGGTATGAATTTTTTTTTTTTTTTACTCTTTTACACTTATCACTTATGTGTGATCACTTTTTCTTTTCAAAAACACTTTGTCTATTT
>JANZXR010082653.1:0-10904 GCA_027575705.1 Erythroxylum echinodendron
TTTAACAAAAGTACTTAGTAGTTGAATTGATATGAAGAGATATGGCATTTTGCAAGCTTTCATAGGTGTAAAAATTGTGTTTCAAATTCAAGGTAAAAAACTGTATTGATATTGGTAGAATTAACCAAAGTTGTCTTCATAAAAGTTGTAGTTTATCTTTCTAGCTTTCAAATGATATAAAGTATGAAATTTTTGGAAGTTGGGATTGGCAGATACGATCATTATAAGTTTGTAATGTTGTTCAGGATGCATATAGGACAACTATAGTGAAAGATGAGAATTTGTTGTATGTGATGAATCAATGGAATTGAGATTTGGGAGTTTAATGAAATCAATTTGGTAATTGGATGTTTAAGGAGGGACATTGCATTAGAAGAAGTGAAAGTGGGAAGACTATTACTGAAAGTGATGTTAGAGTGGATGTTGGAATCATTGGAGATGCTTGGAGGGAGTTTGGTTTGTTCGGTTGTATAGTCTAGATCGTCTTAGTCAAAATCATCTTAGTCTAGATAATCTTAGTATGCATTGTCTTATTTTAAATCATCTTAGTCTGAATCATCTTAGTCGGGATCGTCATAGTCTAGATCATCTTAGTCAAATAGTCTTAGACTGATTCGTCTGATCCATTTCAGACCTAATTACTTCATCTGAGACAAAGTTTTCATATTTTGGCCCTCTAGATGATGAAATACCTCTTTAATATCTGCATAAAAGTTGTAGAGCTCGAAGTCCTCTTCGAAACCGTCCTAAAATGGTGAAAATTTGACATCTCTAGTGAAAGTTATGCAATTGTCCCATGATAGGTACAATATGATTGAGGACATAATCAGGTTTAATTCTTTTGTCCATAACTTCATAACTCGATCTTCAAATGAAGTGATTATTGAACTAATAGATTCCTAACATATTTCTCTACCTCTTTATAAAATTTTGGTATCCATTGGGGTTGATTCGAAAAATATTGATGGAGAGAAAGTGAGTAAAACGATCGAAAGAGCATGAATTGATTGTTTTACCAAACATAGTTCAGTATTTTGATCATATCTTGACCTGTAGAGCTTTGAATGAGACGATTATTGTTTCAAAATATACTAGAGACATGGAGATACAATTGTTCTGAAGAAGTAAATTTGTGATTCCACTTTCAGAATTGGTTTTGGCTAGAGCGATCCCATGGAAATAACCTTATAGGATAATACGTTCATTTCTTTTGATATTCCGGATAGTTGGGCTCCGAAAACGGGGTCCAACGCATTATACATGACATTTATACATGTGCTCATGATCAAGTATTCATATGAATGTGCAAATTAGTAATGGTAAATGTATATGTTTGCATATTATAAAAGAGCATATTGAGCGACCGCTTCTAAATGTTGTCGGGACTTCAAGGCAATAATTTAACGGGAGCAAACTGTGAGTAACCTAAGATGGTCTCACATTAAATTATTGTTTTTTTACATTTTGTATATAATTATTATGTGAATGTGATTGTGTTTATTTCGAACAATTGATTGTCCGAGGAGTTTTATATTTGGGGTTGCATTAGAAGTGCTACTTGAATGTGAATATGATTTAATGTTTGTTCTCAATTTCAATGATGAATGCCGGACTAAAAGTCCTGTGACAAATATGAATAAGAAAGAGTGTGAATGTGACTGAATGAGTGTAATCATTGAATATGCGTGATGCATTTCATTACATGACTGCATGAAACGTAAAGACAGTTGTGACTACAGTTGCCAGTGAAAAAAAGCTTAAAGATTAGAATGTGGTAAGAGCCAAAGGCTCACTAGGTAAAATGAGCCCTGTATCCCCAACAGATAAGGGACAGTATTAATGAGCCTGGTATCCACAATGGATATGGGACAGTGAGAAAGGCACTCGGTCACAATAATAAAATAATGTGAGTCTCATGAACATTGCATACACATATGAATTATACGATTTGAATGATTGCAACTGAAATGTGAAATCAAATTGATTGAAAAATGTGAACATATATGTAAAAAGTGTTTTATGATGATACATGAGAAATTAAATGTTATGACATAAGTTTGTATATATTGATGTGATATATGTGATATGAGTGAACCATCGAGGATGGTTACTCAATTGAGTTCACAAAACTCAACCAAATTGCAACATTGATATTTTCAGGTTCGAGAGAGTGATGAGTTAGCTTTTAAGACTGCTTAGAAGAAATTTTGTACAACTTTTGGGATAGACGACATGGCTCAAAGGTCGGTCAGTTGGACTGAAGGACTTAGACTAATATTTTTGTATAATTCCTCATATGTGTAGCATATTTTGTAGACAGAGTTGTAGACTTTAATAGGTTGTTGATATTGTACATATATGGATGACTTGTAAAGCTACAATGTACATATTGTTTATGAAATGAAATGAGGAATTTAGGGTTTAATTATTATGACTTTTATGGTGCCACATTCCATAACCACTATAATATCATAAGAATCAACTTAAGGAACTGCCAGGCCTTTTTAAGGAGATTTGTCACAAATTCTTTTTCCAGAATTGTTTTGAAATGAAAGCCTCCGATTATGCATCCTAGAGCATCTAAGCTTGAAGGTGATAAACCACAATAGAGTTGAAGAAGTGGTTATAGGTGTTATTAATATTGTTGGAAGAATCAGCATGGACTTAGTTATAGCGTAAATCTTCACTAGGGTCTTTATTATAAGTAACTCCAGAAGTGGAATTAAGGTTAAAGACGATATTGGAGCTTTCTCCACTTTTTTTTTAAATAAAAATTTAAAGTAATGAAAGAAAAATAAAGTTACATAAACAATGATGTCCAAGGGAGCACCCTAACACACAACATAATCGAATATAACTATCAAATCAGATATAAGGATAAAAGAACATAGTTAGGCATTCAGATGGATTTTAGTTAACCAGGTAGGAAATGGTTCTGCAATAATAGTAATTCCCTAACTCCTCTTATAATTTCCTTAATTAGCATTTCCCCTATTTTACTAATAGCGTTAAACTGTCTTGAGTTTCTTTCCTTCCATATGGCTTGAACAGTCATACCCATGGCAATGGTAAAGGTCCCTCTTTCAGGTCTTGGTATATATGAATGAGTTGTTAACCACTGGATGACACTAGTTAGTGAATTATCCAAAATATTCCATCCATAATATGACTTAACCTACTCCCAAACCAAAGTTGCAATGGGGAATAAAAGGAAAAGATGGTCTCTTGATTTAGCATGCATTAAACATAGTGGAGAGGATCTATTAATATCGATGTAAGAAATTCGATCCACAGTACTAAGCTTATTTTTCATAGTCAACTAGAGGAGGAAGGAGACCTTTGGAGGGAGTTTTCTGTGCCAGACAATGCTGCTCGAAGAAGCTCAACTATATGTTTGCTCTTCAACTGGTTTATAGGCTGATTCTTATAAAAGAATAAATCAGAGCAGTTTGAAGGGAAATGATAGGGCTCTAGGTATTGAAGATAATTTGGGAAATCCCAAAAGTCCCTACTGATGAAGAAGCTCAGCTTAGTGGTGGTAGGGAAATGGTAGAAGGCTTAGATTAGAATTTTGGAGTTGAAAAATGGAACCATGTCTCGTCCAATTGTCAAACCAAAAGGAGGTTCTATCCCCATGCCCAACATTGCAGACCACATCATCTTGAACTGAGTTCTTAAGGAGGCCTAACTAGTTTAGAAAGTAGGATTGAGAAGGACACATTCTGATTTCCCAAATGCTTCTTCCTTTGAGGAAGTATGAATGAAGCCAATGAATCTATACTGATTCTTTGTCCTCTAGGATCCACCATAACTGCTTGAGGTTAAGAGCTTAGTTTGTGAACTTTAATGGGGTGATATTTAAGCCACCTTCTACCTTTGGAACACACAAATAAGCCTATTTAATGTTAGCAATCCCTCTAGTGCCATTTGATCGGTTCCACAGGAAATTTCTGAATAATCGCTCCACCATTTTGATTACATTCCTGGATAAAAAGACATGGGAGCTCCAATATATGTGGAGAAAGTTGAGAACTATCTTTAGGTGTTAAAGTTTTCTAACATATGAGAGGAACTGGTTAATCCAATAATGTAACCTTTTTTGAATTTTTTCAATAAGGGGTAGACACTCTAAATATTATAGCCTCTTAGTTAAATGGGTAAACCCAAATAGAGCAGTGGGGGGACTACATAACCATACTAGTGGTTGCAGTTATAGAATCTTCCAAGTGAAGTGCTCCTCAGGATATAATGAAATGGCTTTTGTGGAAGTTGATCTCTAATCCTGATATATTGGTGAACCAATTCGGTGCTCTAATAAATGTTCTGATGGAATCCAACTTTGCTCCACAAAAAAGCAAAAGATTGTCAGCAAAGGAAAGGTGAGTTAAGCTAACCTTCTTGGAGCGCGAATGATAGCTGAACTTGGTGCTTGCTTCCACTTCCTTAGTAATGATAGAGCTCAATGCTTCCATGCACAGAATAAACAAGTAAAGCGAGAGGGGTCCCCTTTCCTTAATCCTTTTACGGCCTTGAAATAGACCAAAAGGCTACCATTGATGAGTACAGAGAAACTTACTGTAGAGATACACTCCTTTAGCCAATTAATGAAGATAAAATTCCAGCTAGCACTATCAAAGGCCTTACAGAAGTTGACTTTAATAGTGAAATTTGTCATGGAATGGTGTCTAGTGTAGCCTTTTAATAGTTATTAAACTATTAGAATATTGTCCCTAATCTATCTGTTACATATAAAAACATTTTGATTATCACTAATGAGGAAGGAGAGAACCCTTTTCAGCCTCATTGTCAAGATCTTTGAGATGATCTTGTATAGGACATTTGAACAACCAATTGGCCTAAAATCACTAAAATCAAAAGGATTAAAGCATTTAGGAATTAGACACAAGAAAGTTTTGTTGATATTTTTAAGTAATCTACTATTAGAACAAAAACTCCTTAACAGCTTCCTTAATAAAGGGTCCTAAAATTGCCCAAGATTTCTGGTAAAAGTAAGAATTCAGACCATCTGGTCCAAGGGCCTTTCTGCCATCCATAGTAAAGACAACATCCTCAATCTCTTTATCTTCAACTGGTCTAGTTAGAGAAGCTGCCTCTTTAGAGGATATCCTTCTGGAAATAATCATAGAGAGGTAAGCATGAGAGACCTGAGTCGAGCTAAAGGTACTAAACAAATTAGAAAAATAATGGACGGCCTCATTTTGGATGTCTTTAAATTTATGAAGCTAGTTGCCATCCTCTTTGGTGTTAAAGTGGATATAGTTCTGATTTTTCCTATCCATAATAGTATTAATGAAAAATTTAGAGCACTTATCTCCATTATTTATTCACTTTTACATTAAAGAGGAGTTATTATAAACAACAGCCAAATAATTCAACAAGGCTTATTTTTCTCTGTCTCTATTGAGAGAGGAATCACAAATATTTTGGATATGAATCGTTATTTGGATCATGATAGCAGTATTGGGAATCTTTGAAGAAATGAGAGTCTTGAGCTCATATTTAATGCCTTTGAGTTTCTGGACACATTGATACTGCCTGATACTTCTCATCAAAACTCCAACTCCAATACGGCACACGTCGAGAAATTTAGGATCACTGGCCAAGAAGTTGTTAAAACAAAAGCGGAACGATTGTGTATTATGCTGGAATAAGTTAGTGATTGTGATAAGAGTATGATCTGAAAAGGAAGGATCTTGAAAGTTGGCAAAGCTATCTAAAACATGCGCCAGCTAATTAACCTTGACAAGGGCTCTATCTAGTTTCTTCTAGATGAACCATCTGGTGCTTTGCTTATTGGTCCAAGTGAAGGTATACGCCGTCTGTTTCATATCAGTCGCTCCAAGGAGATCCGCACAATCCTTGAGATTTGGTGAGAAATTATTGAGACTAAAATGATCTTGAGCTTTTGAACACTATAGCGTGGAGTTAAAATCTCTACAGATCAACCAAGGGGACTTAATAATGGAGCAAAATATTACCAGATCATTCCATAAGGTGCGCCGCTGAAATCCAAAATTTCTAGCATATATAAAAGACATGATGGTATCCACTTTCTGCTGTAGGAAATGGACCAAAGATGGATCACTTGATCTGTTGTGTGAAGGTTGTTTACCCTAATAGCATCCACATTGTAATAGACAATGATTCTATCAAAAACATGCTGAGAGTGGCGGGAAATAAATTTCCATTGAGGACCAAGAAATCAATTTGTCCCTCTTCTCAACCTTTATTTTAGTTCCAAAGGTCTGATTATTTGAGGCTTTTCCTTCATGAAAAAATCCCTTAAATTCACCTACTTTGTTGGGCAATTTAAGCCTCTTACATTCCATATAATAATGGACATCAATGAGTAAATCTAGAATTTTTCTTCTTGCTCTATTGGGAGCATCTTCTCTCCACAGTCTAGAACTAGTCTAGTGTTATTGTAACCTTGTTGTTAATGTCCATGGTTTCAATAGTAGTTGAGGGGGAGTGGTTCTCCACGATTATTCCCAATACAATAAGAGAGTTATTGTTCTTAACCTGAGGAAGGGGAGGGATGTCAGTCAGATTGTAAAATAGGGCCTTGATATTTTCCTTGGAAAAAGTTTGCTGAGGGCTACTGTTTTCATTCAAATTGCTAGGGGGCTTTTGTCTAGCAAAGTTGAGATGGGAAGATCATAAGTCTCCATCAAGATAGGATTTTATGTTGAGTCCACATTTTCAATGTTATTCCCATCTAAACCAGGAAGTTTATCTTCAATCGAAGGATTTTGCTCTTCTTAATAAGTGCCTATTTTAAACACCTTCCCCGTTGCTTTCCAGGTTTCCCATGAGCAAGAAGAGGAGGCTTCCAGTGATAGGAAATTTTAACTCTATCCTCCCTTAATCTATTGCCCTCATCCAGCCTCATAATAGGTATGACATTTGGTAGCTCTTTGGACAATTCCACATTTACACAAATCCTCGCATATCCAATCCTCTTCTTTATGGCTATATTTTTGTTAAAACACATAAGCTTTCCTATGAAGCTAGCAAGTGAACTTAGGCCCTAAGTTGTCCATTACTCAAGAGGCACATTACCGAAGTTGATCCATAAAGGAACGCTTTGCACTTTAATAGTTTCCAAGTTAAGACCTGGCTGCCATTATTGTAAGAAAATGGGTTGGTTGCCATAGTGCCATTGCCCTTCCTCAAGAACTTTGTAAGCTTCAGATTTAGTGGAAATTTTGAACAAAATAATATTATCTTCAAAGAGAAGCATGCCAAACAATCCTTTTCCTTTCCATTGTCTCTAAGCCCAATGATGGATAAGGGGAAAGGGGGTCTTTGCTCAAAGAAGAAGCCAACAAGGGTGCCCTCTTAGCTCCTGGCTCCTTCCCTAAGAGCTTCAATCTCTGGACAAACTATAAGTTTCCCTTCAATCTCCTTGGGTGGCCTGTATGAAAGGCTGGGGAGTAGGAGAAAGGCCAAAATGCCATTTTCCATATTTCAGGGCTCTCTCTATCACATCAGACTCTCTCACATCTACCCTTCTCCACTTTTTGACTATCCTTTATAGTCATATGACTATTTGAAAAATTCTTCGAATGTTGCTTTAAATCTTCTCAAAAGTGAAGGGAAGAGATGAGAAAAATGTTCCATCAAGTATGATAGAAATTTATAGACAAAAATTTTGCGTTTGACTAGATAGCAAAAATAAAGCATGTTATAACATTAATTAATAATTATTATAATTAGGAATGACAAGGCTTGCCCGTCTCTGACTTGAAATCAGCTTAGACTTGACCTTTTTTTTTAACTTTGCGCTTCAAGGCCAAGTTTTGGTGTAAAGTACCCAATTTGGAGCTTAAAATTTTTAATAAAAATGACATTGTTTTGTTTTAAAAATTAAAAAATATATTTAGTTAAATTTTAAGTTGAGTTTAAGTCCGATCATAAAAATTTAAGTCAAGCTCGGACTTAGATGGACTAATGCCTGCCCCTACCCATTTTCACTTCTAATTATAGTGGAGTAGTTACTCTCAAATAATCTTTTAATTTTTGTGTTATATGAACGTTAATTGACTTAATTTTGCATGTACATCTTGTTTTTCTTTATAAAAGTTAGTTGATTAGTTCTCACATAAATATTAATAAATTTGTTGTATTCTCTCCCTTTGTAAACATAACAAAACTTCAAAATATTTGGAACTTTTGAAGCATTCATGGAGTTGCAGTATAATTCTAAAATATTTTTGAGCTTTTTGACATTAATTTATATGTCATAAATTATAAGGATTAATAGTACTTGATGACATTAATTTAAATGTAATATGTTGCCTTATAAGTGACTAGCAATTTATTTCCTTTAAAATCCTGTTTAATTTTTAAAAATTACACTATAACAAAACACAATTTTGGAGACAAATAATTTTGTCACTGAAAGACAATATACTATCATAAAAAAAATTTTACAATGGTAAAAGATCGTCAAACAAATGATCGCAAAAGCCCGATAGCAAATAATTATCTGTGAATTTTTCACGAAATCATCACCCAATTAATTTTGCTACGATCACATGTCCGTCACAAAAAGGAATAGGCGAGGAGAAACAAAATTGTCATAAATGACGTATTGCAATGTTTGATGTTGGTGGCTAAAGGTAATTAGCTTTGTTAGCTTAGGCATAGGTAATAATGTTTTGCGATGATTTGTTTTCGTAGCAAAATATATTTAGCAACGTATTTGGAAGCATAGCTAAAGGTTATTAGAGACGTTTTGAGAAATGTAGGTAAAAATATTTGGTGACGATTTTGTATTTGTAGCTAAAAGGTTTTAGTGACAAATTTATATTTGTTTGACCATCTTTTTGAGCCTAGTCAACTTTCTTTCAGTGCGGTCTAATTTTTGCTCATTACGTTGTAATGTTTCTTTAGTACAATCTAATTTTTCTTCACTACATTGTAATTGAGCCTTAAGTGACTGATTCTCCTCTCGAAGCATTGTTACATATGTTGGTCGTGACAATGATGAACTAATTGTCTTAAGACTATACCTAAGACCTTTGATATACCTTGTTCTTGTTTCAACGATGTTGTTGCAAATGTCATCCACATTGGGCTCATTTTCGTCAAACAATGATCTCTACAACAACTCCCATCTTGTCCTACAATTAAAAACCCAAAATTGAGATGTAATTCAAATATTATTAGTTAGTATTACATAATAAATAAACTCTAAAATTAAAATTTTTATACTTACATAATTATTATGCTCTTCTTTAGATGTCCATCCTTCACCTTCCTTGTAATGTGTCAGTTTGTAGAGTATGATCATATCACACTCTTGTCCATATAATTGAGGCTGACTTTGTTATTTGAATTGAAAAAATTAAAACAGAATAGATTATATTGTATTTACTAATATGATAATAACTTCTAAATAAATAACTTACAAATTATTGATGGACAACCAAAAATGATTTGGAGCTGGTGTTGTGAAGACTTTTCATTTTTCCTCTGTTAACTTTAGCTTTCTCACACTTTTCCTAAATAAATGGCTAATCTGTCATAATTTCCAAAAATAATACTAAATAGTTATCCCAATAAAAGATTCTAATTTGCAGTAATAGGGAACCACAAGGTCGAATCTTGTGAGTATTATGTAGCAGATTTTTTATGTGAGCAATAACAGAAATTTGAAAAGGGGTTTTAGTGATTGGAATTTGGTGCAGAAAAGGTAAAAAAGCTAGAATTAATTCATAAGTAATAGAAAGCTCAGCTCTAAGGTCGACATGTGATTCATAAAATTATGCTAATCGTTAAAGTATAAAAAATTGTTGCTTTCTTACTCAAATAATGACCTTGCTTCTCCCTATTTTAGAATTGAATTAATCACAAGAAATGCTTCTAATTAATTCCTTAGTGAACAATTAATCAGATATTAGAAAGCAAGATCTAATGAAGAGACACCAGCATAAAGTGCTGGAAATAAGTCATGCCAAGCAACCATTCAAGAGACGCTTGAAAGATTAAATCTTGTCATATTCTTCTTTAATCAATTAACTAAAATAAGAGACACTTTTCTAATTAAATTGACTTTGCTTCTGATCTAAAACTTATTACACACACTGCATAAGCATTAGAAAGCATATAACAATTGAGAATTTAATCAAATAGACAATTGACTAAGAAATTAAAGAAGAATTGGTACTGGAATAATTGAAATGTAAAATCAATAAATCAAAACTTCTCATAGCATAATTCTTGAATCACAATATCTTCCCTGGAACTGAATAAAAGGAAACTACTCACTCATGATTCTAAAACTGGAAAAAGAATTAATCAAAAAAATGGTAAATAAATAAAATCCATTAGATGGAAATTCAAATTGTGTTCCTGTGTGTAAAACGAGAAAAGTAAAATCTCCAATAGAAAAAGAAAAGTTGCGTTGTCTCCCCCCAAAAAGCCTCAGTTGAGAGCTTTGAATGTAGAGTTGAATCTGGAGCAGGGTGGAGCTTTGATAGCCACTCTAAAGCTTAGACCTATGCTACATGACAGTATTAGGAAAGTTCAGGATAAAGATCTTGTTATGGTGAAGCTTAGGGAGAAAATGGAGACAGATCCGGATTCTGAGTTTAAGTTGAGAGATAGGACATTGTGGTTGAGACAGAGATTATGTGTGCTTGATGTGGATGGTT
Source organism: Erythroxylum echinodendron (assembly GCA_027575705.1). Taxonomy (NCBI): domain Eukaryota; kingdom Viridiplantae; phylum Streptophyta; class Magnoliopsida; order Malpighiales; family Erythroxylaceae; genus Erythroxylum; species Erythroxylum echinodendron. Next base: position 10,683 of record JANZXR010082653.1, read on the forward strand.
TGAGGAAGGAGATTCTGGAGGAGGCTTACATGGCCACTTATGCTATGCATCCTGGTACTACAAAGATGTATAACACTCTTAAGCAACATTTTTGGTGGCCTAGAATGAAGAAACAGGTGGCTGAGTATGTGTCTCGGTGTATGATGTGCCAGCAAGTTAAGGCTGAGCACCAGGCTCCAGTAGGGAAGCTCCATTCGTTGCCTATTCCCGAGTGGAAATGGG
>JANZXR010082684.1:0-10902 GCA_027575705.1 Erythroxylum echinodendron
TAAAACAAACACTTTTGGCTTATCTCTTCATTATAAAACTGTAACCCACCTTAAACTCTTTGCTTGGTTCTGTAATCTGATTTATGGATGCTTTTTCTCTTGATTTCCTTACCTATCTTGAACCCCTCCTTGATTTCTTTCATAATAGAACCATAACTCCTATTTAACAACAATATCTAGAATCAGCTAACTCAAAATGTACATTTTAAAATGACTTACTGCAATTCTTTACCAAGTAATGAGATTCTTAACTCTACTGAAAGCTCCTTCTTCCTTCTTTCTTTTTCCTCTCTTGCATGTACTCGGATGTTCTCTCTTTAAGCTTTACAGATATTTGAACTTAGCTCTCAACTCTATTCTTCCATTCTCATCCGAAGCTCTCTTTTCTTCTATTCTTCTTTTTGCCTTCTTTCACGCCACCAATTCTGAAAATAAAGACAAGTCCTACATACCTCTTCCAAAAGTCCACTTTACCCTTAGTTCTTAAGCCATATACTGAAAATACCCTGAATTTCCTCTCAATGCATTTATTCTATAAGCTATTTTGCTTAAGCTAATGGAAAAAATTTTTCAGGAGGCCAACAATGCCAATCTTAGAAAAATTTATGTTGTATGGATATGATTGTTTCTCTTAGTTTTGTTGTAAGTGGGGCAGGTGTTAAGGTTGATGTAGAAAACATAAATGCTATCCAAGAATGGCCAACACCTAATTCCGTCATAGAGGTAAGAAGTTTCCATGGGTTGGCTAGCTTTTATAGGCAATTTGTTGAAGATTTTAGCACCATTATAGCACCACTCACTGAAATTATAAAGAAAACTATTGGTTTTAAGTGGGGTAGTGATTAAGATCATACATTTAATTTGATTAAAGATAGTTTGTGTTTAGTACCTTGTTTAGCATTGCCGAACTTTTCAAAAACTTTTGAGATTGAGTGTGATGCCTTAAGAATAGGTATGGGAGTTGTTTTGATGCAAAAGAAGCATCTAATTTCCTAATTTAGTGAAAAACTCGATTAGATAAGCTCAAATTACTCGACTAATGACAAGGAGATATATGCTTTAGTGAGGGTATTGCCAACTTGGCAACACTACTATTAGCCTAAGGAATTTTTTATACATATAAATCATGAATCATTGAAAAATATCAAGGGATAAAGAAAAATAAATAAAAAACATACCAAGTGGATGGAGTTTATTGAAACATTCCCATATGTCATCAAGTATAAGCAAGGTAAGGAGAATATTGTGGTTGATGCATTGTCAAAGAGGTATGCCTTACTCTCTAAACTTGATGCAAAATTACTTGGTTTTAAGTACATTAAAGAATTATGTGCTAATGACCATGATTTTTCTAGCATATTTGGGGCATGTGATAATGGAACATTTGGTAAGTTCTATAAGCATGATGGTTTCTTGTTTAGAGAAAGTAAGTTATACAATCTTGATAGTTGTAATTTATATCACGTTTTAGTAGCTGTTTTTAGTGTGTTTTTAGGTGTTGATTAGATGAGTTGGGCATGTTTAGGATTAGAATTATGTAATGCGATGATATGTTTATGTTTTTAAGTACTTTGTGGCTTAGAGTATGTTATTGGACTTTGATCTTGTGTGTGTTGGATCAAAAACAGGTTCATACTTGGTTTGGATATATGGTGGATTTCAAAACTTTTTTCAAAATCAAAACACAACGAAAGCATAAATACCAAATCAACTTGCTTTTAATCCATACATGATACAACTTAAGGAAAATAAATAAAATAAGAATAAGATCGGAATATTACCAACTCCTTTCTATAGCTTTGATTCCTCGCTACTGTGTCCTTAACCAATCCAATCTACCACTTGTTCTTCTAGGATAGCTTAGTTAAAAAGATCCTTTGGTGGGAAAGGAGAAGAAAAACAAATGAAGGTTATTTTCTGTTACTATGGCCTAAGGTTTGGGAGAGAGTTCAAGGAGAGAAAACACCAACCATGTTCATTTACCATCAAATGCTAAAAGACCTTCGTCACTTTAACTACCACTCATAGATGTATCACTCATGTCCAGATTAATAGTTGTAATAAAAGCATGACTGAATGTATTTAGGAGAGAGTGGAGAGAGAGAAAAAAAATGCACCATTTCATTTTGATAGCCAACCAAAAGAGCTGTCTATTTATGCTTTTAAAACAAGCCATCAAAAACATTTAATGATGTGAAGCATGATCAATTTTGATTTGGAAGTGAGTGGAGAGAAACTAAAAACAGCCTAAGTTCATTTAGCTAATCATTGCTTAATGAGCTATGTCCATTTAGCTACAAAACTTGGATGGTTTTGCTTATTGTCCAAGGGTCATTAATGTAGCTCTTTTAGGATTCTCCGAAGGTGCTTTCACTTTTCTTTAAAAAACAAACGGCCAACAAAACCATTTTGTAAATGAGAAGCATTCTTATCCCCTTTTTTAAAATTTTGATTCAATTTAATTAATCGAATTAATTAAACCAAAATTCAGCCCAATATTAAATGTTTCTTTGGGCTTATAATTAACAATTGATTAGTGTAAGCCCAACATTTAATTATAGGCTTTAGACCCAATTTAATTAACTCTTAATTAAAATTTTCCGGTTTTATGAACCCGAATCCAATTTGTCCATTCCTCTCCAAATTGACTCATTTTCTTTTTGATAACCTCCATTTATTTTTCTTACTTTCCTTAAAAACCTTCCTAGAAGCCAAGTGGTGAATCTAATTGGACTTAAACAATTCAAGCTCCAATAAACCTGGAATTAATTTAATCTCATTAGAATTAATTCTTACTCATTAACCAAGTGTCATTCCACTAAAGGCAATTGGTTGAACTCTTGAATTACTTAAAATTATGTCAAAACGTGTTTCAATTTACTAATACAATGTCTAATCATAAACTCTATTATGAACCATATGATAGCCATATGCACAATACAGGGTAAAATTACCGTTTTGCCCTTATGTTGGTTTTCCTTCTAGATCTCCCCTTTCACTCTACATGGTGATTAACACACAAGATCTAATCTTAGTGTTAAGATTTGATGGGTAGCTAGTCCATCAAACTAATGGTGCCAGTTTAATCACTAAATCTCCTTAAAACATTTAGAAGTAATGATATCACTATAAACTCTTTATTTGAGTGAATGTTCCCTGATGCATGTTTCAATTAATAATTCCAACATATGGACACTGGATTAATACCCTATAAAAATCCATTCTGATCATATCAAGAATTATAACAAAACACATATGAGTTCGTCACGCATTAAAATTGTGGTTCGTAATAAACGAATGTTAAGGTGTATGTTTTAAGATTAAAGTAACGACTTACTTTATTCTTTAATAACATACGCGATTCCAAATTCATTTAATAGTGCCATTACCGATAGTCAACTAATATCATGATTTGAAACTCATCATTCCCTTAAAGTAAATTCCTTTACTTACACGGAGGTAAATCGCAACATTACAGTATAAACCATAATCAAGCGACCAACTTGATTATTCGACTGTGAATTAATTAATTTTAGATTCTAATAATATACATGTTTCCTTTACATCTCCATGTATATGTATATTACTAATAAAGGAACCTTAGTACCCTATGACTAGTTATATTATGCTCATACAAATAAAACCAAACTTTTTTGTTTCAGTAATAATAAATATTTTCATTACAATATTGTAACTGGAAGAAAATTAAGGTATATGTAAATACACTTACTTTCCAGGGCACTATATTTATATAACCCCGACAATGCGCTTGAGGCATTTTGATATGTTTGTTAGTGTTTGAAATTAGATGAAGAAGATTCAGTGAAGTTGGAGAAAATTTGGAGAAAGAGTTAGGTCACGAACGTGACATCCCTATCACGATCGTGACATAAGTGATCCAACCAAGGGTCACAATCGTGACTAAATGTGCCACGATCATAACAGAATCTATTTTCAAGGGTCATAATTGTGACTGGATGTGTCATGATCGTGATAGAATAGATGCAGGGATCTGCTTCAGTTTTCATTTTTGGAGGTTTTTTTTGGATTTTTTGGTTTGGGTAAAACCTAGCTTTTACCCTACAAGGCAAAAGAACTATTAAAAGGAAATAAGATGACCCTAATGAGCTAAGCCTTTATCGTACCAATTAAAGAAAGAAGCCAGGGAAGAAAGAAGAGGAGAGAATAAGAGGAAGAGCTGCCAGCCACTCCAACCATCCTTCTAAGTTAATTTTCTGGATTCTTTTTTGTTTTTATTTCATTTAATGTAAGAGATGAATATGAGGATGATGAATATTTGTTTAAGGATGTTCTATCTCATTTGGTATTAATTCATGAATCAATTTTAAGTTGATTGCCTTTGATATTAATGTGTTGGGTATTATGATTGTTTATCATTTTTGCATACTTTAGTAAAATTTTGAGAGTTTGAACCGAGAGTAACATGATAAGATTGGTTAATAAGAATTAACAACCTAATAGATCATATAAACATCAAATCGATAATTATATTAAGAAAGATCTTATGTGAGGACCTGATTATCTACTAGCTTGCTTAATAACTAATTAAAACGTGGGCTGTTTTGTTAATTGAGAAATTACAAAATAAAAAATTATGATTCAATTAGGGATTATGATTTAGAGTTTCAAGATTAGGTCTTGAGAGAGAATAATCAACCTTTAGAAATTCTAGGACTGATTCAAATTAACTCAAAAGTAATTAAGTTAGCAATTGACAATAGAATGAATCCCATCTTCTTATAATTGGTTAATCTTGTTTTGTGTGATTTCTTGATTGTTAACTGGTTATGCTCTATTTTGATTTCCTTGTGTTAATTTTGAAATTTCATTTTTAACCAATTCATAATCATTTATTTAATTTGTTGTTTTATTTTTTATTTTCATTTTTATCACATTTTCTATAACCTTAAATAACATTAGGATTCAATTAGTTCATTAATTCCTCGAGGGATCAACATCTCAATTACTATATTTTACGACCTGTACACTTATAGATTATTGAGGGTTTTATAAGATTAAAACTTGCTTAACAAGTTTTTGGTACCGTTGCCGAGGAGTTAAGATTAGTTGGATTCCTTTGTTATAAGGAAAATTTCACCTTTCTTGTGTCAGTGCTACTGCATGAACACAAGATTCAATCGGAGTTCATACAGGATTTTCGAAATGGTAGCACTTGATATCACCTGATTGGAATGAGAAATTCGAAAAGCAAGACACTAAGAAGAAGTAATCGAACAAAGAATGGCGGAAGAGTTTCCTCAAGAATTCAATTAAGGAGTAAATTGAGGAAAGAGTGGACATTGATGGATATCATGAGATCAAGATTCAAAATTGAAAACCAAGGCATCACTTGACCACTGGTAGAAGCAGTGTCATTTGAGATTAACCCAACATTGCTTAACATGCTACAAGTCAATGTGCAATTTTGTGAGTTAACAAATAAGGATCCTAATGCACATTTAGTGAACTCTCTGGAGATATGCGATACTTTCTGATGTCATAGGATGTCGGAAGATGCTGTTAGGATAAGGCTCTTTCCCTTCATACTAAGGGATAGTGATCAGGGTAAGTTTTAATCCTATAAACCCTCAATATTCCCGTAGCACAATATTAAAGGTATCGATTCTAGGAGGAGGGAGAATAACCTAATCCTAACAAAAATCTAAGGCTAAAAAGACATGAAACTGAAAACAAACAATGCCCTGGAAAGTAAATACAAGAATTGAATTCAACCAATCAAATCAGAAGTTAAACACGAAGGAATTAACAATTGAGCAACAAGTAAGCACAATGGAAATCAAACAAAGAATTTACTAAGTTATGAGAAAGAAGATTTTACCTATTATTAATACTAAATTAGCCGATTATTTATTAATGGGGTGTCAGTTATAGAAGATCCTAGGCCTGATTACTCTTTCTCGATTTATAACCTATTAAACCCTAATTTGTAAACCCTAATTAGATTATGAAATTTTGTATCATAACCTTAATTAGATCTAAAGCACTCTAATAAACTATCGGGTCTCACACAGGATCTTTCTCTGCACAATTACTGATATGATTAGTTACAGGTTTTATTGAATCGTTAACTCTCATTAATCCAATCTAACCGTCTTTTATCTAGTTTACTCTCCCAGTTTATTACCAAATTATGATCGAAACAAAACAAATCATAGTACCCAATTCAAATAACACAAAATCAACTCAGATAACATTAAATCAAATAAAATCCTTACATGCCATTAACCTTAGAAGGAAAATTTTCTAAAGTGCTCTTTTGACTAATAATAGTTCTTGGAGTTGGAGAAAGATTCTATATGTTAGAGATCTCATTGGGAACCAATTTAGATTTAGGATAGGCAATAGGAATTCTACTCTCTTATGACAGGACCCTTGGAATCCTAAAGGTATCCTCAAAAAGATGTCAACTCCTAGAGTGATTAATGGATCAGACCTCTCGATAAATTCAAAAGCAGCCGATGTTATCAAAGACAATGGATGGTGCTGGCAAGATGCCACAAATGAGATCCTTCATATGCTAGAACCACTTAGATACCAGATTGTACCTAATATGATAGATTGGATGGATTGTTAACCACTTAAAAGCCTACACAAATGCCTCAACTTATAAATTTATGAGACTTCTTATTTTAATTGTGCCTTTCCATAAACTAGTATGGCAGAAGGATACAACCCAAGGCATTCTTTCATCTTGTGGTTAGCTTTTCTTGATAAGCTACAAACAAAGGATAAGATCTTTTATTTTTATATCCTTAATCACTACTCTTTATGTTCTTTAGATAATGAGTCTATCAACCACCTATTCTTTGAATGTCCATTCTCAAAATCATTGTGGTTACAATGTCTCAACCACTTCCAGATATACGTTCCAAATTTGGTTAGTCTCTAAGTCAATCTAAATTGGTTTAATCAACTACAAAACTTCAGAAATTTTGACCCCAACATTTTTATTGTCCTACTATCAGTTACAATGTATAATTCATGGTTTGAAAGAAACCTCAGAACCTTCAGAGACACAACTATTGAAGTGGAGGGCATTATCACTAAAGTGATCTTCCAAGTTATGGAACAACTCTGCACTAACATCATGAGAAGGTAATTGTGGATTTTTGTGTTCTTTTTGGTTAATATTTTTCTTTCAGGTAAAGGAATTCGAGGTAAAAGGGATTCTGCTCCCTTTTTGCAATTTTACAACAATGCTGAACCCTATCAGTTGGGTTCGATTTTGGATGTGTGGGTGTGTGAGTAATGTTGATAGTTTTAGGAAGGTTTTTCAAAATCTTCAAGGCTACGAAGATTAGAGTAAAGATAGATTGGTTACAAGTCTCGAAGGAATAGATTGTGAATTTTGCATTATGCAAAAGTCCTGTACTCTTCAAGAAAAAGATAGCGTCAATAACTGAGTGATTCAAGCAAGCCATATCAGTATCCCGAATGATGAGATACTAAAAAAGGGCAGTGATGATAGGAGCAAGTAATTTGATTGTCTAATCAGAGGGATGACAATACCAGGTAGTATTGTATGTGGTCTTGTATAGTGGTAATTCTTGTGTAATACATTTTTATGCTTGTACTTAGTTTAGGTAACATTAAGTCTGTACGGGTCAGTTGGTTTTTATCTTGGTAGTTGTATGAGATATGGTTTTGACCAATCTTTAGCCATGTACATAAACCCTTAATTCTTGCTTTATAATATTAATGATTTATAAAAACATAAAATCCCAAAGGAGAGTTAGAACATCATCATCATTCTACCATCTATCATTATACAATCCATCCCAACTTTATATATGAATAAAATTGAAAGAAAAAGGAAATAGAAACTTAGAATGGATGATTTAGGAAGGCAATAACGTCAAAAATCCTCCTGATCTAGGAAGAACTCTCCTTCTTCCTCCTTTTTCCTCTTCCTTCTTCTGCTTTCTCTCTCTGAGTATTCTCTCTTTAGGGTTTCAAGTGTGGCTAAACGAATACTCTCCTTTTTCTGTTCACCACCTATTCTTCTTATAGTTAGGGTAACCTATGGATTTTTTTGGGTTTGAAAAGACTGAAAAGTCCCTTGAAAAATTGAGTCTGGAAGTGTCCCCACGTTTGTCCTAATGTTGGCCACGATCGTGGCTTGTATGACACGATTGTGGCCCTTGAACAAGCTCTCTATCATGATTGTGGCATGCATGCCACGATCATGGGCCAATCCTAGTGCTTCTGTCACGAATGTGGCCTACCTGCCATGACTTTCGGCCTGTGTTCCAACTCAGGTTCCTTCTGAAACTCCTTTGTTCTTCGATATTGACCTTGAAACACTAGCAAGCACATCAAGGTACCTCAAAAACATAATATTTAAGCTCAAAAGCTTGTACTAACCCATAAAAAACAATAATTAAAAAACTAATACAATTCTAACCTAAACGAACACTAAATGATTGAATTAACGACTAAATATGCATCAAACTATACCCTAAAACACGATGTAATTTACACTTATTAGATAGCGCAAAAGCATCATATCACTCTTTAACCCCTGCAAATATTACCACTTGGGTGCAGTTAATGTGTACGTTTCTAGATAAATACTTCCCTCTCATAAAGAGAATGAAATTGATAAAGAAAATCACAAATTTTCAACAAAGTGATAGGCAGTCACTTTATGAAGCATAGGAACAGTATAAAGATTTGCAAAGGAGATGCCCATAGCATAACCTAACTAAAGAATTTCTTTTTTAAACCTTTTAAAATGGAGTAAAACCACCCACGCAAGGCACTATAGATTCAACATCTGGGGGATCTCTAATAAGAAAGACAATTAAGGAAGCAGAGGAGTTGTTGGAAGGGATGACAAGTAATAATTATTTGTAGGCGTTTGATAAAAGAAGACAACAAACAACCTTTTGAGAGTATAAGGTAGCCATTTTTGTTGATTCGATAATGAAAATACAAGCCAAAATTGACAGCTCAACTCGACAACTTAACAACATGAAAGCCTCCTCTTCAGCTCTCGTTAAAGTAATTTAGCAGCGATGTGAATTATGTGGACAAGACAACCACGATACCTTCTTGATGAAAACAAAAAAAAAAGAGCAACTAAACTACATAGGAACCTATTTTGGTCTAGGCATACAATCTGGGGTGGAAGAACCACCCAAAATTTTCTTAGTCAAACAATGCAGGAAGTCAATTCCAACCTCAAGTGCCAATAGGATTTCAATAAGAGAAACCAAACTCGATGGATGCTAAGTTAAACAAAATCTTGGACAAGATCAGAAGCATGGATGAAGCTCACAATAGGTTAGAAGGAAGATGACTGTGCGTGTCAAGTACGTTGTAAAATTTACCTTACTTTGCATACTAAATTTTATAGTTAGGGTGAGTCCGGATCGAATCTATAAGGAATGTTCGGTTAATTTCTATAAAAAATTAATTGATGCTAGGAAAATATAACAAGGGGGTTTGGGTTTTAATCAATTTAGAAAATAAAATCAAATGAAATTATCAAAAATAAATTAAAGAAAGTAGTCAGAAATGATTAAAGTGTCGAATGTGGTTAAGGTCCGGTTCTAGGTTCAATCTTGGCCTAATCACGATCAAGCATATTTCATGATCCTAAAGTCTTTACAACTCTCTTTGGAATATTGATTTAAGACTAGTAGAACACTCTCTATACTAATCCCAGTTTTCTGTTAAGTTATGTTGGAGCACTCTCTATACGAGTAGAACACTCTCTATACTAATCCAAGTTATGGAACACTCTCTATACAATCATTAATTAAACCTAACTACCAAATGACCTAAGATACAATCTCTAGATTTAATTTAGCAGCCACATTACGAAGTGGAAAATGATCAATATAGGTAGCAACCTCATATGCTCGGGTTATCTAACCTAAGTTATGTTGTTCCTAATGATACAAAATCATTAAATGCTACTAAAAAACAATAAAAGTAACGATTATAGATTACAATCAATGTTATAGCAATAGGTTTGAATTAATAGAATAATCAAAATAATGTATTAAGATTATCCATCCCAAAACTTAATCAAATCAACATAAACAACATAACAATTGAATCATAAATTGCATGTTAATATGACAAAATGGCTTAACCGTGACTGAGCATTGACATCCCCATCGAATCGGCTTGGAAACTTAACCCCATCTCCATCCTTAAGCTCTCACCATCGGCTTTAACCTCCATTGCCATTGTTGGAGCTGAAAATTGATGAAAGAAGAGAAAGAATGCTTGCAGTTCTCTCTTCTCTTGAATCACCACCTTTTTTTATGCTATCACACTCTTTCCTTATGTAATAAAAAACTAGATTTAAAATCAGGACACCTAGCCATAAAATAGAGTAGTTGGTCTTCTCACCCTTGTGAGTGGCCTCTCATAGGCGAGAGAAGGCCTTATAGGTGAGACTTAACAAGTCACACCTGTGACTTGTTTCTCATGGGTATGTTTGCTTCTCAAGGGCTTGAGTCACACTTATGAGGCCTATTCATACCTGTGAGCTTATCATGACCATAAGAAGCATTCTATCCTTTTACATCCATTTTCATTTCTTTATTCTAACTGCAGTCGTCCACCTTTGTCTTCTTATACATTAAAATTGGTGGATTAAAAGGATAGCTGGTTGGAAGCATGAGAAACTGTGAGAAGCAACTGGAAGATGGCTTCACCATAAGAAGAATTTGGTCACCTTATATGGGAGCTGATGCTTGCATGTATGGATGTTGGTGTGCGAAGCAGCTGGCTGGGTATAAGCATAAGACTTCATGTGACACCCCAATCCCGCCGAACCCGAACCCGATATCGATCGTGATACCCGGATCTGTGCCCCGCGAGGGTGGCATGTCACATCACTTA